>ML404641.1:25870-62112 GCA_005239525.1 Nicotiana knightiana | reverse complement strand
TCCCCCCCCCCTCCTGAAAAATCTCGGGGGAGTAAAAGTTCATCATACAAGCTAATGTTAGCTCTTCTCCAGTGTCCTGGCACAAGCATCGAAGGTAGGCAATCATCATCCCTACTGAAGGACTTACCTTTTCCAAGTGGACTTGGTAGCAAAGGCAAAACTCCGCAATCACGGAATCAAGCTCTCCACTCAAAGAAAATGCACCATAGTAAAGGGATACATGTTAAAATATGTAAAATCTTCTCTGGAAAAGGTTACTCGCTCCGACAGATCAGGAGCAATGATGTCCAACTCATGGTAGCGGCATTCTTCCTTCATAGTAGGAATACTAGAAGGATGAATGGAAGAATAATACCTACTAACAACCCAAGTATGAGGGTTAGCGGTAGGAAATTTTTTTTCAAAATCCTTTGTGGTGCTTAGTATTCTTAGGTTGATGGAACCCACCGTTGGAGGAGCAGAGTCCTCGGCCTTGTTCTAGTTCTTTGAAGAACCAGCGCGTTGAAAGAAAAAGCCATTGAATAAGAACAAGGAAAAAGGGTTTCGTTTGAAGAAAAGATGGAGAACAAAAGATACAAATCAGAAGGGAATCTCAAAAAATTATGAAGTGTGTAGGAGAAGGTTGATGCGTATAAGTAAAATTTTGGTGGCTAAAATCATGGCCATGATTACCTAGATAATCGGTAAAGAATGTGTCGAATCATGGGATGACGCATGTTCGGGCATTAAATGTGGAGAGACGTGCGTCTAATCAACCATTAGAAGCCTTCAGAGGGAGTTATAGTAATTCCCTAAAAAAGAGTGTTTCTACCAACTTTCTGGTAACATAAAGTTATGTCACCGAAAAGCAGGGGGACTATCTGTATAAGGTAAAATACGATATGACGCGTGGTTATTTAAAGTAAGGACACATGGAACCCAAGACGGAGATGGACACCGAACGCAACTTTCCACTTATCACAGGAAGGCATAACGATCATAAAGGTGTATTAAATGCTCTGCGCCCGGTAGTATTTAATAAAGAATATTCTGCAGCATTAAGGGCGATGACCCGTTACAAGAAATTTGGCATTTATGTCCCCACCGTTATATTTTCATCAATGACCCTCATAATTGACATTAAAGGAGCGCATGATCATAGAACCTCCTTCCCTAGACACAGCTATAAAAAGAGACCTCAGTCATTGTAAAGGACACGAATTCTCTGGCTAACTCACGCCACATTCTATACGGAACTTAAATACAATTTTACCGTCTCGCTTTTTGATCTCATCATTATTGTGCCCGAAAACCTTGTTCCCGAATTTATCAACTCTGCTATTTCATTTACATTTTAAGGGTAAGTATTATATATTTATTCAGTTATTTCCTTATTTCAGGATCAATTAGTTCACTTGTCTAGAAACCACGAACAAATTCAATTGTACCGTTTTACGGGTAAACAAGCACTTTGGATGTTTACCAAACGCGTATACGTCAAAATATTCTTTCTAAGCTAGTTTGACAAACTTATAAGTTTAGTCAAATACCCTCGTAATAAACAAAAATACTTGTAAAAATATTCTTATCTGTTTGACTGAAAAAATATATTTCAACTTTAATAATTACTTATTAACCAAATTTTCTTAGATTTGGGGAATATCACTTGGTTAGATTTTAATTTACACCAGTGACATGTACACCTATCACATGGTAAGAAATATGGTAATAAGTTTAATTGTACCTTCTTGTTTTGATCTCAAAACGGTATGAAATAATTAATGGTAATATAATAAAACATAGAATAAGTTTTAGTTGTACCTTCTTTCTTTGATCTAAAATGATAAGTACCTAATGGAATTTTTTGGGAAATAAACTAATGGTAGTATAATAAAAATGGTAAGAAATTCCAGTTGTATCTTCTTGCTTTGATCTCAAAATGGTAAGTTATTATTGGTAATAGAATAAATCTGGTAATATTTTAAATTGCACCTTCTTGCTTTGATGTCAAAAGGTAAGTAACCAATGGCAATAGAATAAAACTGGTAGTGGTATGGAAATGTATACATTCTCTGTCGCAGGCAAGTTTGAGTTTCTACTCAAGAATCACGTGACAAAATTTCACAAAACAAAACGAGTTTGATAATGCAATAGTTTGTCTCTTTCTCCAGATATATTATAAATATAGCCCACTCCATCCCCTTCAATTTTCAGTTCAATTGAAAATTATAAATATACCTCACCCACGCTTTCAACACTTTTTCAGTTATCCCAATCTTGAAGTCCTCCCTTTAAACTGAAAAGGGTCTCTCTTCCTCTCAAATCAAAATGTTTTTGTCTCTCTTCCTTTTCTTTTCTCTAGGGTTTCTTTCCTTTTCTTTCTTGTCTTTCTCTATCAAATCCAGAAGATCTACTCCCATATATGGCCCCTCTTCTTATCCCATCCTTGGTTGTCTTATCTCATTCTATAAAAACCGCCATAGGCTGTTGGATTGGTACACTGATCTCTTATCCGAGTCACCTACACAAACCATTCTAGTTCAGCGTTTCGGCGCCCCTCGAACCATAGTCACAGCCAACGCGGACAACGTAGAGCACATTCTCAAGACAAACTTCACCAACTATCCAAAAGGTAAGCCCTTTACTGAAATTTTAGGGGATTTTCTTGGGGTCGGGATCTTCAACCTGGATGGGGAAATGTGGAACATGCAGCGTAAATTGGCGAGCCACGAGTTCAGCACCAAATCTCTGCGGGAATTCGTGGTCAAGATGCTTGAGGAAGAAGTGGAAATGAGGCTGATTCCTTTGCTGGAAACAGCTGCTGAAAGCGGCAGGGTTTTGGACTTGCAAGACGTGTTGAGACGTTTTGCATTCGACACCATTTGCAAGGTGTCACTTGGCATCGACCCACATTTTTTGGATGTTTCTCAGCATGTGCCACCTCTTGTTGAGGCGTTTGACAACGCATCACAGGCTTCTGCCATGCGTAACATGGCACCGGTCTATGTTATCTGGAAATTCAAGAGAGCATTCAAATTAGGATCCGAGAGTAAGTTAAAGGAAAGCGTAACACAAATTCATGATTCTATTAACGAGATCATAATCAACAAAAAGCAGAATATCCATGAAAATGGAGGTGAGAAGAATAGTGATCTTCTCTCCAGATTATTGATGGTCGGTCTTGATGATGATGTTGTGAGGGATATGATGATAAGTTTTCTCATGGCAGGGAGGGATACCACCTCTTCAGCCTTGACATGGCTTTTTTGGCTCCTCACAAAACACAGAAATACCGAAACCGAAATACTAGACGAAATCATGTCAATCAAGGCTATGAACTATGACGAATTGAAAGAGATGAAGTATTCACACGCATGTTTGTGTGAATCGATGCGGCTTTATCCGCCAGTGGCTTGGGACTCCAAGCATGCAGCCAAGGATGACATTTTGCCTGACGGTACTCTGGTTTACAAAGGCAATAGGGTTACTTATTTCCAGTATGGGATGGGTAGAATGGAGGACTTATGGGGAAAGGACAGACTTGAATTTAAACCAAAAAGATGGATTGATGAAAATGGGGAGTTGAAAACAGTGAGTCCATATAAGTTCCCAGTGTTTCAAGCAGGTCCAAGGGTGTGTTTAGGGAAAGAGATGGCTTTCATGCAGATGAAGTATGTCTTGGCTGCAGTGCTCAAACGGTTTGAGATTAAACCTGTTAATGTGGACAAGCCAATCTTTGTCCCTCTTTTAACTGCTTATATGGCTGGAGGTTTCAATGTGAGAATTTGTAATCGTGCCAATGCTTGAAATGAAAAGTTATAACTCATACGGTTGTGATCCCTTGGTTAAATCAAATCTAATATTCGTATAACAAATTTCTTTATATTAGTCGGTTTACAAAGAACGTTACATTTGTATATTTAAAAATAATTTAATTTTAAAATTTTCAGTTTACATTTAAGCATATGATTTTATAATCAAAGAAATTTCATGTCACGTTTAAAATCGAAAGTTTCAAACGTTTTTTTCTTAAAATACGCGCACAGTTAAATTATTTCTCATAATTATAAAGGATGTAATAATCAACATGAAAAACCACACTTTACGCAATGAGTGAACTGGTTTGGGGCGAAATACCTATCTAAATCCCTCTTAGGATCAAAGCAAGTGCAGGTATAGTTTAAAATTTTATTCTATTCCACGCATATTTTTACCATTTTGAGATCATAGCAAGAAGGTAGTACACTAAACCTTATTTCCCTTTTGATTACGGTCTTACCATGTGGTAAGTAGTAGTACATGTTGGTGTGAATTTATTTAATCTGGCGATATTCCTCAAATCTAATCAAATTTACTTAATATCATATTATCATTTATAAGATAGAATATACTCTTAGTCTGTTCCAAAAAGAATAACACATTTCTACAATTGGAAGTGATTCAACTTTAAACTCTTCATTTTACTCATTTTATCTTTAATGAAAAGTTCTTATAACCACATACTAAATGAAATCATATCAATCAAGGCTTAAACTCCGGCCGAGTCAAACTACGTCACTTGAACTGAAACGGATGGAATATTAATTAAATATTAGTAGTTTTACACACTATTTATAATTGCAGAGGCAGATCTAGGATTTCTAAAATATGGGTGTACCACTAAAAAAGTGGAAAAAAGAAGTACTAAGTGGGAATCGATCAATGTTCTTTTAGATAAATAATTAAGCATTCAACCAAGTACAATATTCAACCTTTTTGGAACATGGGGGCCAACATATAATATTAGATTAATTTTACTAAATATATACATAAAATACCTAGTTTGGCAGAACGATCATGGGTTCACGTGCACCATAAAAACGGTCTAAGTATGCCCCTGATTATTAAGAGGAATTATTATATGACATGTACGTACACTTTTTCGCTTAATCTAGTTAATAAATATGTATTTTTACTTGAAAGGATCACTTGATTGTAGATTAATATTGTTGAAATATGCGTTAGAGGTAAGTAAACTATTTTTGTGTTTGAATAGATGGAAGGAAGAAAATGGTAATTTCCAGTTCAATTTTCGCTTTTCGTTGTTTGGTTTGAACAAAGAAAAAAGAAAGGGATTTGGAGAAAAGGATATAGTTTTCCCATTGTCACACTCAATTTTTACTCCTTTTTTTTGGACAACAAAATGTCGAGTGTGGCGGCCAAACGCGCACACAAGTATATGCGGTCGTCAAGTAATAAAGCGTTTAAAAGTCAGATGTCGAACCTACTATGATTTGTGATTAACTATTAACTAAATTAGACTATCCTAATTATCTAAACAAGGATTAAACCCAAAAGTATCTGATTCTAACCTAATTAAAACAAAAAAGAAAACAAATAATGAACTATGAACAAAGGAAGAGCAGATTTTAATGTTATGAATGTTATGAAAACGAGGGTTATGAGCTATCTAACAATCATATTGTCTTCTTCAATTGAATTGACTGATTAATTTATCTGGTTTATTAGTTGACAGGGTTAATATTGGTCATACGAATTTGTCGAGTTTTTATTAGAGTGTAATAAGCGACTAAAATACGTAATTATAGCCTATTATTAACACCCCACACTTAAATCATCGCTCGTCCTCGAGCAATCAAACTACACTTTATATAGACACGACATTTTAAAACAATTATCCTAACTCATCACACCAAGAATATTTAAAATAGACTAAGCACAAAAGTGTAGCCTCTTCACCTTAAGATTTGACTCACAAGAACCATGCATTATTCACAACTCACTAAATTACTCTAACATAGAAGTCAATGACATTACCTTTCCTTCATGAATCAAGTGCCCTCACACAACAAAAGAGAGTAGTTCCACACACAATTTATTTAAGAACAATTTGGAACTCAATATAGAAAGAATTCACCCACTCTCATAATTAACATTCATATGCCACAAAAGACGTACCATAGGCTTTGACCATAGTGTACTACTCTACTAATCGAGCCCATCCAGTCTAGGATCAAGTAGGACATTAATTGGTTGTAATGTAGGCTGCGGAACGGGTATGATACATTTGGATATAAAAGTGACTACACCCCCCTAAGTACTTTAATACATACACTTTACATTTAAAACCCCACATTTATGTCAAATTATAACTTCACCTTCACATTAATATACATTAACTCCCTACTTCGTTAAGCACAATTACATCAAGAGTCATCACTATAAAGGAATATTTTCCACAACAATATAACTACTTTTTTCTTTCTTTTTTTCAATTCAAGTGGCTCTTAATTTTTGTTCAAAACAGTGCACCTTTCTCCTTATTTCATTAGTTCCACTCAAAACCCAAACCAACCTCCACTTTAACTTTTACAAATTTCATAGCAATTCAAGTGCTCATGAGAGGTGATAAGGTTCAGATAGGTGGTTAATTCAATCAAATGAGGTAAGACTTGTAATGTGGTTGCCAAAGAAACATGATTACAGGCTCAAATGGGTTATTACTACACTACCTACAGAGAAAATCTTTTTTGTCCTTTTTCTTTCAACTTAAATCCGTCAAAAAAATCAAAAGGGAATTATTACACTACCTATTTTTTCGTTTTTATTTTTTTAAAATTAATCACCTAAAATACTACACTACTATAAAAAAAACTAAAATATGAAACTAAAAAATTAAGAAATTAACATACTAATATAATACTACTAGTGATCTAAAGGAATGCTCCCACCCCACACTTAAAAGAGTGTAGTTTCCCCGATGCACAAATAAAGAAAAACAATAACGAGGGTGGACAACAAACTTTCTGAAAGGTCAAAGGCTGAAGCAATCGCGGCTCAGGAGTACTCAGACTTCCCCCAGGCATGGTCCTTTTGTGTGGGCACCACACACTTAGTTCTCACCATCTGGCTCGCTTTTGCGCATCTTATGGCCTTACTTCCAATGACTTTTCTTCCTATGATCATAATTCTAAAAAATAAAAGAACACTACAAAAATAATATAATAAAAATAAAAAAATAAACGAAAGCAGTAAAGTTTGGTTGCCTCCCAACAAGCGCCTGATTTAAAGTCGCGGCACGACTTGAACCACTTTTTGCCTCCACCTCCAACTTATGAATTGAGCCCCTAATTTGGATTCAAGTTTTCTATTATGTTCCCGAGTCAGTGAGACAAATTTATTTGAGCCAAGCAACCAATATCGCATTTTACACTTCTTGGCCTTTGAATGAGGTATGCAATTCTATCTCTCTGGCACTACGAATTAAAGAATGTAAGCACCCCGTTCCTCATACATTGGCTCCTCCAAAGGCTCGAATGACTCGATTTTCATGTTATCATCCAAACACAATGTTGAAAAATGTATGGAATGAGGACCAATACGCCCTAACTTTAGAATTGTATTACTCTTTACATCCTCATATGTACACACACTAGAGTCTTCACATATAATATTATCTACTTCCTCACATGACTCTAGAGTGATTTCCTCAACATGGACATCATCAATACAATTATGGACAAATGATTTACTCTCCACTTTTAGCTCCTCAATTTGGCGTATAAGTTCCTTTTCAGCTTCACACAACTCAGAACTATTTTGTTTGGCGTTAGACGCATAAACCTTTGCAATCAATTTAGCTTCCAAGTCGTGAATATCAGTAACAAAATTTTCAATTTCTTGTCCCAGTTTAGTTCTTCCTTCTGTAAAGTGTCTCATCCCATCAGTAATTTCCTCAGGTTGAGCCTCATATATATCTAACTTTTCAGCTTGTTCCACTAGCCATGGTTCGCTCAAAATCTCCACTTTTTCAAAATTTTCCGTTTCTTGGAACTCGCTCTCTTCATTCAATTCTTCCATATTACCTTCATTCTTGTGATTGTTGCCCTCATTATTTTCCTATCTTTTTTGAGTTCATCTTGTTGCTCTGCTACTTGCCTCAAAATATCCCTAATTTATGTATCACGTTCCATATCCTGCACTTCATTTCCCCTATCAAACTCACAAACACTGTTAGAAATATCATAATAAGGGCTCAGAGAAGGATGAAAAGAATTAGGACAACCATCCCAATGGTCATCTTGACCACCAAACATATTACAAATATTCCACTCAAAGGATTGATATTGTGCGCACAACTCACTCCTGGAAACATTCTGACAATATTTCCACCAGTGGAGTCCTCCACAATATGGACAGGGATCATCAAAATAAGAATAACCATCATTCGAATAAAATTCATTCCAAGATGACATGCTAAAATAAATAAAAGTACTAAATAAACTAAAGAAAGAATAGAAAGAAAGGTCTAATCTAGAAAATAGCTAATTTCTAAGTCCCCGACAATGGCGCCAAAAACTTGTTGCGGCCAAACGCACACGCAAGTATACGCGGTCGTCAAGTAATAAAGTGACCAAAAGTCGGATATCGAACCCATGAGGACTTGTGATTATGTGTTAACTAAATTAGACTACCCTAATTATCTAAACAAGGATTAAACCCAAAAGTATTTGATTCTAAACTAATTAAAACAAAAAGAAAACAAATAATGAACTTTGAACAAAGGAAGAGCATATTTTAATGTTATCAATGTTATGAAAACGATCTAGGGTTATGGACTATCTAACAATCATATTGTGCTCTTCAATTGAATGGACTGATTAATTTATCTGGTTTATTAGTTGACATGGTTAATATTGCTCATAAGAATCTGTCGAGTTCTTACTAGCCTATTCAAGCTAACTTAACGCCTATATGTCTATGGAATTAGAACTAACAAAAATAAAATTATAACTCCTGTAAATCAACCAAGCAAGGCAATTAGGTATATGTCTACCCTAACCGTGAATCCATTCCCCAATGCGCAGGTTCACGAACTTGCTCTACTCAATCCTATATGCAATCTAAAATTGCCAATTTCGAGTTCAACTCTAGATTTGTAGATAGTATTCAATTGGTGATCAAGCAATCAAATAATTAAGCACAAGATTGAATAAGTAAACCAAAACGATAAATCAAGAAATCAAAATCAATATTCGAATAACAATAGTCATGGAAGAACCACAACCCTAGAACGTGAAGTTTTAGCTCCACGTAAATATGGTAGCAAAATAACAAATCATACAAAGAATCATGAAAATTACTAAGTTTGGTGGAAGTATAGATGAAACCCGGCCTCTGCGGCGGCTCTGTGCTCTCCCTAGCTCAAAAGTCTGTCAAAAGTTACAAAATAATATTTTTACATGTATTTCTACCAAGTAGGATCGGGTCCAGACGAAATACCTTCGCCCCCACGAAATAGGACACTGGCTCTGTAAAATTTGCACAGGCGCGCCGCATGGGGCGACGCGCTACGCGGTGTACTTGTGGGGAACTTCAGAGAGCATGCAATTTGAGGCAGCAAAAATTTACACAGCCGCGGCACGCTATGCGGCGCCCCATGCAGTGCGTCTATGGAAATTTGGAAAAATATAAAACATGAAAGTTGTAGCCTTTTAAATAGATTTCCAACCATATATTTTGGAGCCCAAACGGATTTTTGAGCGAAAAGTTATGTGCATTTTACTGGACAATGCTCAGTATGCCTGCTCGATTCTTCGTTTCGTTCTTAAAGTGCACTATAATCCGTTGATCTCCGAACACGATCCCAACTTAATTATGGGCTTTTACTCATACTTCAAAGCTCCAGAATAGCTTGAATTCGTTTCATAACATCTACATAGATCGGAATCACTCATACAAGGCATAAAACACACATTTAGTGCAAAATACTAGAGATTAAAGCTCAAACTCAATTAAAGTGAAGTAAATTAGAGTGTAATAAGCGACTATAATACATAATTATAGCCTATCATCACCGACAAATCATCAAAAAGGTTATTTAAGGAATAGTTAGATACTAGCACTCCGAAGTAGTCTTTTTTGTTTTTCGTGCTTCACTTTGTCTTCCTTTCTCTCTCTTTGTTGATCAGTTGGTTTCCTTTTCTCATTTTCTTATATCTTTTTTCTTTTCCTAGAAAATAGTCGTACAAATGTTTTTATTTTTCACCAAGAAAAGGCTAAGTATTTGCAATGAGTAAAACGGAAACAACACAAATTGATCCATTGCCCTCGTCTGTCAACAGACACTACAAGAAATTGAATAATTAGTGGCGACATATTTATAGTATTAACAACGACTTTAAAAGTCGCCATAATTTATAAATATTTAGCAGCGATTATTTATAGGTCGTGTCTGATGTGGCTGAAATTTTCAGTCCCGCTAATATTAAAATTTTGGCTCCATATTTGTTGTGAAGTCGCCGCTAAATATGTATTGCAGCGACTGGGTCGCTCTTATTCCATTTTAAAATAATAAAAGAAAATAAAATATGAATCTCCTAATTAAACACTCGCGAACACTGAAGAACAGAGAAGCTCCCGAAATCTAGGTCCTCTCTCTAGAAATCGGTCCAGACAAAAGAAATCCCTAATTTTCTCGTTTGAAATCGGTCCTCTCTTCTGCTAAAATCTCACCCAAATCGAAATTCCTCAAACCAAAATGTGAATCCCTAGTCTTCTCGTTTGAGTTGTATCTATTGACTCAAAGCTTCTTCAATTTCAAGTACTCAAGAACTTGTACACAGCTGGGAAGTCGGCAAAGGACAAGAAAATATAGAAGTGAAATTTTAACAATTCAGGTATGTTAAAATCCCTAATCTTTTCGTTTTTCTTTGGGGAAAGAAGTTGCTTTGCTGTAATCGATTTCGTGGAGGTACAATGGAACGAACGATTTCTCTTCTATAATCTAACTGAAAATCTTCTTATTTTGTTTATATCATATGTCTTATTGAAAACCCATATTGATTTATGTTAGATATATTTACATTTGAGTTTTTTTATAATGATTTTGTAAGATTTCGCTTCAGGTAGAACAGTTCTATATTTTTATATTTTCTTCTATATACTGACATTTTGGGTTATGATGAGTACCGACGTTAATGACAAACTATACTGCTATTAAGTTAATTAATTTTTGTATCTCCGAGGTTTGTCATTGGACACTAACACAATGGTATCATTCATTTTCAAGGCTCAAGTATTTTAGTTTTTTAATTTGTTGTTGTTGTAATTAGAGCATGAGTCGGAATTTTAACAAGTTCTGTTCTAACAGTATAGTTTGTTACACGAAAAAACCATAAATATTGTTATTTTTAAACTAACAATATATAAAAATTAATTCGTTTTTGTTTTGTTCTTTTTTCATCGAATACCTCAAACAGATGAAGGTGGTATTTGAATTAAGTTAGAGACTATAATGGTAGTTTCTTTATTTGCTCTCAGATGCATATTATTTGATATGATAATTGATTAGTTGTCTTTTCTTTGATATTTTTCTAGATGAGTAAAAATATTGATATGATTGAAGCATAACTATGTGGGCAAAACTTGGACTAACTCAGTTTTATAAATTGAGTTTTGGGTTGTCGTCTAGTGTTCATGCATAAGAATTTATTTTGTAAAAGCCTTGTTGGAAATTTCTTTTTATGTATTAGGTTTCAAGAATTCGTTTTATGCATTGATTCTACAGTTAGATATTCCCTCATTTCTGTATCTCATTTCTCTTTTGATGTACATCCTATACCTCATTTCTATATCTCGTTTCTCTATAATAATTATTCTATCCAAATCCTGTCTTTCTTTCCTTTTCTTTTCTGCGAAACTTCACTCATTCTGTAATTTATCTCCATTTATATCATCTGCTGCACAACTTGTGGTCTTGGAACTCATTGATTCCATAATGCATCATTCCTCGTGAACCATATGTGATAGATAGCTGCTGCTATTCCAGCCCAGATTATAGACCTGCTCATTTTTCCTTGTGCTCTTCTCGCTCCATATAATCTAT
Source organism: Nicotiana knightiana (assembly GCA_005239525.1). Lineage (NCBI taxonomy): Eukaryota > Viridiplantae > Streptophyta > Magnoliopsida > Solanales > Solanaceae > Nicotiana > Nicotiana knightiana. The sequence continues at coordinate 50,246 of ML404641.1, read as the reverse complement.
ATTTCAAGCTGTTGTATTTTGATTTCCATCCATTTTAGCACTCCTGTAATGCATTCTCTGGAGAAAACACATTCAAAGTATATATGCTTCACTATTTCTCTACATTCTACACATAGTAGACATGTCTCATCTTGACATATTCCCATTGTTGCTAACCTCTCCCTAGTCAGTAGTCTTTGATGCATTACCACCCAACTCATAAATTGATGCATGGGTACATTCACCCTATTCCAAACCTCCCTCCAGTATCTCCCATTGCTATGAACATTGGCTGTATCTTATGTCTTTGTCTTCAATGTGACAGTAATATAACGTTGGCTGGTTTTAAATTCTTTGTTCTACCTACATTAGGGTGAAGGTGTGAGACTTCAGAACAGTGAATGTTGGACTTGATCACTCCGCCGTGAAACCAAAATAGTGGCTTATTGGGCATTTAAGTTCTTTTGTTCATCGAACCAGATTTATTGTATGTCAGGAATCTATTTGCAGCCAAATACGGAAAGGAATTGATAGCCGCCGCATCTGAGCTTCGGCCTGATACAAGTGTTAATCGTACAGTTAATTGGCTCTCATGTCTTCTTCAATGTGCTAATTATATATTTTCAGGGTTGACTATTTTAAACTGAATTTCATTCTTTGAACATTCAGATTGTTGAGAAGCTTTTAGTCAGTGCTCCATCAGCTGAAATAAAGCTTAACATATTAAAGGAAATTGCAATAGAGTACAACGTGGAATGGGATTCTTCTAACACAGAAGAAGAATTGCGTAAAAAGGCAGAGGACCTTTCGGTAATTTCCTTTGTTAAATCTTCTAGTTGTATGTATGTCTTGAATATTTAGTCTTCCTTCAGAAGCTTGATCATTGTCTGAATTAGTGGTAGGGTCCGTGGTCCATCTCTATTTTCTTCTGGAGTTCGCTATGTCTAACCTTTGTTATGCCCAATCTTAAGAATGACAGATTTAGCGGTTGTTACTGGACAGTAATAATATAAATCATGCAATATGCTAATGACATGGGGCTGACACCTAGCTGCTCGTTACATATACACGAATGTTTTGCAGCAGGGAAGGAGTTTAAAGTTCTGTAACTGGTTCTTATGCTGACACAGTTGAATACATACATAGTACTAGTATGTATAAACAAACTTTATCCCAAGTACAATCAAGAAAATACACAATTAGGGAACGTCAATAGAACCAATTAATCAATGCACGTGGAAGGAAACAACCAAAATCAAACAATATGCACAATCTATCCTTTTTCCCTTTCAACATCATCATATTCAAGAGCTCATAGATTTAAATTTCAGTAGTGATAACGATCACATTTCATCCTTATTACCTCGGCCACCCTTATTACCTCGGCCACCCTTATCACCACAACCCATCAACCTTATTACTTCGTGTTGCGGCCCGCAACCTGACCCCGCCTGACACTTTTAATTCACAGCACAATCACAAACAATTTCATCACAAGAATCACCATTTCAAGGAATACAAATTCATATCAACGACTCATTTATTTGGGCCCAAGGCACCATAACTCTTATCAAGTAGTAATTCATGAACACGGTGTTGCCATAATCGCTCAATTCAGTTGCATTGTTTCACAATACTCTTTTTCATTTCTTTCCACGTATGGCTTTCAACTATTTTACACATTCTCACATTTGAGCACATTATCAATCTTTCGTTCATTACACATCAAACACCTTTCACAACCTCATACAACACAGTAGCATGACAATCAACTAGGAAAATCGAAGAATAGAATCTCACGCCTCAACACGTTTGAACAATCAATTCGCATATTTCCAAACAAGGTACACATACCAAATACTCGGACCCAACAAGAGGATCTACGAAGGTTAAAGTTAGCCATACATACCTCGGGTCTAAATTCCTTTTCAACTTTTACTCAGAAATCATCGGACCGACTAGTACCGTCAATCTATTAACAATTAAACATATTCAACTTAGAGTTGGAAACCATGCATACAGTTTGAACTGTTTTTAAGCATTTATCAACTGCTATGTGACTCCTTCCTTAGATTGCCAACCCCTTATTTGTGAACTTTACCCCAACCCCTTTTCTTTTAACTAGATTATGGACATTAATGATCATGCAGGTATAAACTTATATTTTCAAGAATCAATTCATGAGAGTCCCCCTTTTGTTTAAAATCAAAAAACTAATGAAAAGGGTTTGGGGATTCTTACCTGTTAGAACGAAGAAGAAGATGATTACTCGAAATTTTCAGGCCTGAGTGACTTTGAAAATCCAATTGGTAAAGATGAAGCTTTCTCTCTCAAGAGCCCTCTCTCACCTCTCTCTAATTTTGTTCAGAAAATGGATAAAAATGAAGGGGAGGGTGTTTTAATGAACTGGGATCGGGTTTTAAAAATAAGAAAAATAGGACCCGACACAAGAATGCGGTCAGGAATGCGATTGCATTCCTGACATGCGGTTCACAGATCTGACCGCACAATGGCCCTCAAGATGGGCCAAAAAAATCCAGAACACAGTGCCCAGGTATGCGACCAATTGTGCGGTCCGCATACACGTTATGAAATCGCATACTGGACCGCATAGTTGACTTCAAATGGGGCAGTATTCTGCCTAGGTATGCGACCATTATGCTGTCCGTATACACGATGTGCGATCGCATAGAGCGTCGCATAACACCTACTTTCTGGAAAATTATATTCTTTAAATCTCGGGGTATTTTTTACTCAGTTCAGGTCTGTTTCTGAGATTCCCACAATAAAACTACTCGGGGACTTGTTCGGCATTATTTTTTTTTTAAACAAGAAAATGTTATAGGTCTTTACACCTGAAATCAGTGTTTAACACCTCGAGCACCTACCCGTGCTACCACAACCCAGTTGAGTACTTTATCTTGATCTAATCTGAAGATTTCTTCTTTCATCTATATAATAAGCTCAGAACCTAGTTCCAACAGCTAAAATTCTCTGCCAGGCCGAGTCCCAATACATAAACACCGTATCGACTCCCACACAACATACTAGAACATGACTGCATACCTTTGCTGAATTAGCACCATGCACCGCATAACACATCATCTGACCGTAATGACACTCCCTGAACCTTAACAACCAAAATTTCACGAATCTGGTGCTCCTGATGCACCTCATAACAAATATACAAACATCCTGTTATAATACTGACGTTACCACCACAACAGAGGAAATGTGCAGAAATTCATACTCAACTGTAGAGTTAACAAATCATTGAATACCTCATCTTGACTAGAATCATCACTTCATTATGAACATGAATAATGATATTTGTTCTTTGATATTCACTTCACATAACCTTATCGCACTGATCCCTGATCTGATAATCTCGTCTCTCCCAGTATGAATTGCTAAGACAACGAATCACCCCAAACATGGCCAACAGCCTCACATGACACCCTTTCGATCCCTGACACTTCAGAGTTCACAAGGGTATTAGGGACCCAAGCGGTGCTTGTGTCAGGGAGAGTGTCACGACCTAAAATCCCTAAGGTCGTGATGGCACCGAATATTATTGTCAGGCAAGCCAAATTAAATTAGATGAAATAAATTGTTGTTTAACATTTATGAAAAATATTTTCTTTCACTTTATTACATATTAACCAAATAAAAATCTGTTAAGAAAAACAATGGTTTAAAGATTACACTTAAGCAAATATATCCCAACACATCCAAGAACCCGGTGTGACAAGTACGTGAGCAATTTCTAAGAATTTATACAATCATTACAAAGCTTGTCCGAAATAAAAATTGGACAAGGAATTTTAAAATAAAAATAAATACAGTACGAGGGAGACTCTGTCAGCTGCGGATCGCCTCCGGATGGTGCAGCTCGCCTAAGTCTCCGAATCCTCCACATTGCTATGAAAGTACCTGTGCAATAAAATGCACAACAAGTGTAGCATGAGTATAAAAACAATGTTTACTCAGTAAGTCGTCCGCCTAACCTCAGAGAGGTAGTGACGAAAGGTCAAATTAGACACTTGCTAAAGGTCAATTTAGAATATTTAAGTATGACACTAAGCCTGATTATCATAGGCAAATTATTAAAATCAGAATTAAATATTTTCAACTCCGTTCACGTTTAACACTTTATATCTTCATCATATTAATAACAATTAATCAACATGGGTTATTTAATCAAATAACAATTAATCGACGGGAAGGTACAACTTCTTCCAAAATCTTTTTAATAACTTTAATCTCTGTCATTTCAATTAACAACTTAATATTCAGGCAAGTAATCAGGCAAAAATCATAGCAACTACAAAGTAAATATCATGCGCAAGCAATGCCGAGGGCCGAATGGCGCGGACCAACAATAATAAATTGTGCACTGCCGAAGTATCGAACGACTCGAACCATAAATGCATCTATCTGCCACCCTCGCGAATCGATCAGGCGACGCGGTTAAAAATAATAAGGCTAGACTGCTCGCGAATCATACCTGCGACTCAGGTGCTCATATGAATACACACAAATATAGGGTCATCTTGCTCGCGAATCATACATGCGACTCAAGCACCCAAAGTTACACATATCCACATAATAAATCTGTATTTTATCAAGAAAGCAGTTTTTTTCTCAGGAATGTGGTAAAAATCCTTCTTAAAGGAACATGAAAAATAGTTTTTAAAATCTTTGTTTTGAAACTCATTTGTCAAGTCTAATGATATTCCATAATACAACCCTACCAGGTACACAATTATCCACAGAAGAATCAATTCTCTTCCTAGATGATTAGGAAATTGGACTCTAGTCTTTTTTAGATATTCAATTACGATTTCGATTATATTAGCAGTTTAATATTACAGGCAGGATCACAGGTATAACACATAAGGCATGCTAGTGGGTCCTAGACTACCCGAACATGGCATAATAGTAGCTAAGCACGGACTCCCGTCACCTCGTGCGTACGTATCCCCCAAAGATAATAGCATATACTTAATTAATTCACCTAGGGGGACAATTCCCCCTCACAAAGTTAGAAAGGAGACTTACCTCGCTCCGAGATTCCATAACCGGCCTCCATGCCCTTCCGACGACTCCAAACGAACGCACAACGCCCCAAAACTATCCAAACAATGACAACCCAATGAAAATATACTCTAATATTTGCAACAATTCCAAATTATATAATTTCCCAACCCCGCTTAGTGAAATGACAAAAATGACCTCGGGCCCACGTTCCCGGAATCCGAAATTTCTCAAAGATATAGTCTACCCATAGCCTTACTAACTCAAATATACAATTTACTCAAATATTCATGCTCAATTCGTGCCTAAAAGTCCAATTTTCCGTTTTATAGGTTTCTTCAATATTTCCCAAATTCCTACCAATTTTCCATGCCTAATCTATGCATATAATCTTGTATTTAACTTAGAGGCATGAAGGAGTTACTTACCTTGACAATGCATGAAGGAAATTCTCTCTTGAAGCTCTCCTAAAATCGCCTAAGCCATGAGAAAAATGAAAAAATGAACCAAGATTCTTGTTTTAAAACATTCTGCCCAGGACGATTTCCGCACCTGCGGTCCTACCTCCGCACCTGCGCTACGGTAAGTGCGACCAATCTCCCGCACCTGGGCCTTCCTCAACTCCAGCCCAAAATCGTCCCTGCGCCCCATTGTCTGCACCTACGACTTCGTAGGTGCAGAATTTCCATCGCACCTGTGATCCCAAGCCAAGCCTGCCCACTCTCGCACCTGCTGCCAAATCCTCGCAGGTGCGGATCACACCAGATGACAGCAATTCCAGCCTTCTTCAAACTCTCAACTTGATCCGTTAATCACCCGGAATCCACCCGAGGCCCCCGGGACCCCGTCCAATTATACCAACCTGTTCCAAAACATAATGCGGGCTTGATCGAGGCCTCCAATCACATCAAACAACATCGAAACCACGAATCACACTCAAATCCCAACTTTATGAACTTAGAATTTTCCAACTTCTACACCCGATGCTGAAACCTATCAAACCACGCTCGATTGACTCCAAATTTTGCGCACAAATCATATTCAACATTACTGACCTGCTCCAACTTCTGGAATCGCATTCCGACCTTGATATCAAAATTTTCACTTCCGGTAGGATTTCTCAAAAACCTTCAAATTTCTATCTTTAGCTAAATGACTTCAAAATGACCTACGGACATCCAAATTCACTTCCGATTGCGCTCCCAACTCCAGAATCACCATACGAAGATATTCCCAAACTCGGAATCCCAAACGCATATCAACAACACTGAATTTCACTTCAAGCCCAAATTTATGAAATTCTTCAAAAATGCTGACTTCCACAATATGCATCGAAACGCTCCCGGGTTATCCAAAACCCGATCCGGACATACGCCCAAGTCTGAAATCATCATACGAACCTGCAGGAAATCACTGTTTAATACCTCGAGCACCTGCCCGTGCTACCACAACCTAGTTGAGTACATTAGCTTGATCAAATCTAAAGATTTCTTCTTTCATCCATGTAATAAGCTCAGAACCTAGTTCCAACACCTCAAATTCTCTGCCAGGCCGAGTCCCAATACATAAACACCGTATCGACTACCACACAACATACCAGAACATGACTGCATACCTTTGCTGAATTAGCACCATGCACCGCATAACACATCATCTGACCGTAGTGACACTCCCTGAACCTTAACAGCCAAAATTTCACGAATCTGGTGCTCCTTATGCATCTCATAACAAATATACAGACATCCTGTTATAATGCTAACGATACCACCACAACGGAGGAAATGTGCAGAAATTCATACCCAACTACAGAGTTAACAAATCATTGAATACCTCATATTGACTAGAATCATCACTTCATTATGAACCTAAATAATGGTATTTGTTCTTTGATTTACACTTCACATAATCTTATTGCACTGATCCCTGATCCGACAATCTCGTCTCACCCAGTATGAAATGCTCAGACAACGAATCACCCCAAACATGACCAACAGCCTCACATGATACCACATCGCGCCAATAGACCATAACTCAAACATGATAAATAGTAAATGACACCGGAAGGGACTATTCAACTCATGCAACTAATATGAACTTTTCCCAGGAAATAGGAAGTAAAACACAAGAAAATAATTAGAAGAACCTTACTCAACATCACACTGTTGCGGCGTGAAACCCAATCCGAATAACATACCCGTGGCGACGTGCCACCTGATCCACACATAAGATTTACATTAGAAGATATATATACGGAGCTGGTTTGCTCACTATTACAAAATACTGAATATCGATCACAAGCACGCTAAGTGCATAATACCATCCTAGGGAGACTGATAAAGCCGTAGGCTACATAACTCAAGCACATATGGGGTGAGATATATATATATATATATATATATATATATATATATATATATATATATATATATATATACACACACACACACACACACTCTCTGAATGTCAAGAGCTATCCTGCTCACATAACATCCCTATTACGCGGGACCTCAACACATATGAAATTACCAAGCCATTTCACAACTCACATGGCACAATTATAATAACACATGAATTTGACGAAGACAGAACTACACCCGCTGTTCTAATACCTTTCCATGAAAAGCGCTCTACTGAAATGAACATGCCTAGCTCATACGGAGCCTATAATCATATTTAAATCCATCCACAAATATCGAGCCACCTTGTTCGCACCAAACTATGCTAATAGCTCTACCTGGGTCCAAATTAACCCATTTTCTCTCATAATACGCAAGAACAACCATCATAGCCAAGACAAACACCCCACAATACACAACCAAATGAACTGAGCGCCCCTCAGGCATAACTTCTCAAGTACACAACATTGCACTTCTTTATACTCAGTCCAAATCTTCAATCCATCAAGTGACTACATGTCACACTTACACAATCTTTTCGCGTTCACGCTCCCACGGCCTTCCACGAGGTAACAAGTCTGCACATCCACCGCTGGCCATACTACGCTGTAAGACAAATCAAGAACCCATAACCAGGGTACAAAGCCTCTTCCACCGAATATCCATCTCAGGTGACACGGAAGGTAACACCAGCTTACTCTGAACTTTCGAATCACTTTTTCTCGCTCTTCCGAGCTCATGACATCCTTATTAACATCGAGCCGCAGTCATGATTCTTACTCCTAGTTACATACTGCTTACCGCACCTAACATGCCAATATGAGGTAACGCAAGAATTCCACCATAACTTCTGAACCACCAACAGGGTGAACACTTCATCACATAGAAACCATTTAACTCAATTCAAGAGTACCATCTCAACACACGAGTTCCCACAATCACCCAACATGCAAATCCTTAAGTAGTAGTCTATACCACCATAACCCTCCCGGGGTCCGCCTACACCTGAAAGGCCATAGCGCTCAAATTCTTCCACATGAAATCCGTTAGGACGGCCGACAAGCCCCGCACACACCGGCACAAACCACATGCATAACTTAATTACATCAAAAGAACTAATCTCTGCCGCAAACGTGCCATTTCAACCATGGCTAATCAATCTATTTGCTTATAATCATCTTCAATTTACCTCAGGAATAATAGCAACTTCCTTCCACTCACAGCAAACTAAACCCTCACTCATCCCGAGTGGCCTTGATTCACGAGACTATGCTGCCTAAATCCCACAACCCGTCTCATACCCTTTTGATAATCTTTCTTCAATCCGGAGTTTATTTCTCTCACTCCTCCAATACTATATTGCATGCTGAAACATATCATAGAACATCCCAACCATCCTTTTTTTTTCTCAGAAATTACTCCGCAAAAGCTCGATTCTCGATCATACTACTGCATGAAACCTTTAAACGTCGCATTCTTAACTTTTGAATTCACTATGACCTCTTTTGAGAGTCACCCACTCTGACTGGTCCCAAATACAATCAACTCCTAGGCTCTTCTAGCACATGAACACCCCTTCCAATGAAACACGTGACCGAGTCACTACCCTGACAACTCACCTATGCCTTAAGCTAAATTCTGAATCTTCCAAAGCCTAACCCTGGCCCGACAGGGCCAACTTTTGCACACATTCATCAAATCCCACGCAAAATCACCATTTTACTCCTTTCCCTTAGCTGAAATAACTTGTCAACAGACCGACAATCCGCGACCCTATGCGAAGACAACCCTACAACCCAACTGCAGATGGTGGGACTCCCCCACTTAGCCTGAAGCTACTCCTTGCACCACTCTAGATCCTGTTGAGATCCTTTCTCCTTTGATAACGTGATCTATCTCAACCAATCCGTCCAATTCTTCCAGATCCTCTTGCTAGCACTCCTTAAATACTCAAATTCTCTAGCATCATTCACACATTCTGCCTCCTACTGAATAGCCACTAGAACCCCTTGCCGAGACCTGCCAACACCGCCATCGTTGAACTATTCACAGAAGATAACCCACCAGTGGAAATCACCCGCGGATACCTTCCAACGACGCTGAAATGCACGCCCTCTGCGACTTCAATACCCCATCCTACGCCCTGCTTCATTTACCAACTTTACTACTCCGTCCGCTCCTCATGGACATCCATTAGATGCGCGACAATATCTTCAAATTCCAAGCTATGCTGCCGCTCCCCCACTTTGCGACTGCTCGACTTCCGCTTCTTACACCTAGCCTCCTAAAGATGGAACCACCGCCTAGCCTCACTTCAGTACCATTCTCTGTGGCTCCCAAACCAGCAGATCACCACGACTTCAAGCTCTCCGAAGATAATCTTTCTCTAGCTGCCTTCATTATCAACACTTATCCGGTACTGAACCACCGTATCTCACGATCTCTGCCAACCGCATTCTTCAATACTTCTTCTCAATATTCTGACCCCACGCAACCGAAGAAACCATAGCACCGCCAAATTTAACACATTTCATTCGATCAATGACGACGGCTACACGTCACAGGTGCATATCCCATCTTAATTGAAGACACAAAGTCTTACTACTTTATCAACCCCAACCGGACAATTCATAACCCAAATGCCTTTCCTCTGCCGGCACTAGAATACCGAAATCTCGAAATCACACTCTGAGAGGACCTCCCTTCAAACCATTCATCATCCCCAACATACGGGCAAGCATTCTATCATCATATCGACATCACACGATAACCGATCACAAGTATCATCACTATCTGAGCATAGCCTTAGGGCTCCCAGAAACACAACTACCGAGCTGAAATAACATATTATTCTTCTGCAGGACCATAACAATAGCCCCCCCACCAACTACACACAAAAACATCTCGAATTACATCCGTAGCACCATTTCAATTACTCAAATTCCTGTCATAGCAAGCGCTTCGCAACGCATAAGATTGAGTAAGAATAAACTTAGGCATAAGCCTCAGGGGAATCGAATCGCACGATGAGGAATCAAGAAGGGAAGTACTCCTAACAACCCTGTATCCTCTCGAAGATAAGTACAGACGTCTCAGTACCGATCTGCAAGACTCTAGTAGACTAGCTCATGACTCGTGAGACCTACGGGAACCTAGCGCTCTGATACCATGTTGTCACGACCCAAAATCCCTAAGGTCGTGATGGCGCCGGACATCATTGTCAGGCAAGCCAAATTATTAATTAGACGAAATAAATTCCTGTTTAACATTTATGAAAAACATTTTCTTTCACTTTATTACATATTAACCAAATAAAAATCTGTTAAGAAAAACAATGGTTTAAAGATTACACTTAAGCAAATATATCCCAACACATCCCAGAACCCGGTGTCACAAGTACATGAGCAATTTCTAAGAATTTATACAATCATCACAAAGCTTGTCCGAAATACAAGTTGGACAAGGAATTTTAAAATAAAAATAAATACAGTACGAGGGAGACTCTATCAGCTGCGGATCGCCTTCGCATGGTGCAGCTCGCCTAAGTCTCCGAATCCTCCACATTGCTATGAAAGTACATGTGCAATAAAATGCACAACAAGTGTAGCATGAGTATAAAAACAACATGTACTCAGTAAGTTGCCCGCCTAACCTCAGAGAGGTAGTGACGACAGATCAAATTAGACACTTGCTAAAGGTCAGTTTAGAATATTTAAGTATGACACTAAGCCTGATTATCATAGGTAATTTATTAAAATCAGGATAAAATATTTTCAACTCCGTTCACGTTTAAAGCTTTATATCTTCGTCATATTAATAACAATTAATCAATATGCGTGATTTAATCAAATAACAATTAATCGACAGGAAGGAACAACTTCTTCCAAAATCTTTTTAATAAGTTTAATCTCTGTCATTTCAATTGACAACTTAATATTTAGGCCAGTAATCAGGCAAAAATTATAGCAACTACGCAGTAAATACCATGCGCAAGCAATGCTGAGGGTCGAACGGCGGACCAACAATAATAAACTGTGCACTGCCGAAGGGTCGAACGGCTCGAACCATAGATGCATCTATTTGCCCCACTCGCGAATCGATCATGCGACGCAGTTAAAAATAATAAGGCTAGACTGCTCGTGAATCATACCTGCGACTCAGGTGCTCATATGAATAAACACAAATATAGGGTCATCCTGCTCGCGAATCATACATGCGACTCGGGCACCCAAAGTTACACATATCCACATAATAAATCTGTATTTTATCAAGAAAGCAGTTTTCTTCTCAGGAAAGTGGTAAAATCCTTCTTAAAGGAACATGAAAAATAGTTTTTAAAATCTTTGTTTTGAAACTCATTTGTCAAGTCTAATGATATTCCATAATACAACCCTACCAGGTACACAATTATCCACAGAGTAATCCATTCTCTTCCTAGATGATTAGGAAAATGGACTCTAGTCTTCTTTAGATATTCAATTACAATTTCGATTATATTAGCAGTTTAATATTACAGGCAGGATCACAAGTATAACACATAAGGCATGCTAGTGGGTCATAGACTACCCGGACATGGCATAATAGTAGCTACGCACGGACTCCCGTCACCTCGTGCGTACGTAGCCCCCGAAGATAATAGCATATACTTAATTAATTCACCTATGGGGACAATTCCCCCTCACAAAGTTAGAAAGGAGACTTACCTCGCTCCGAGATTCCATAACTGTCCTCCAATCCCTTCCGACGACTCCAAACAGACGCACAATGCCCCAAAACTATCCAAACAACGATAACCCAATGAAAATATACTCTAATATTTGCAACAATTCCAAATTATATAATTTCCCAACCCCGCTTAGTGAAATGACCAAAATGCCCTCGGGCCCAGGTGCACGGAATCCGAAATTTCTCGAAGATATATTCTACCCATAGCCTTACTAACTCAAATATACAATTTACTCAAATATTCATGCTCAATTCGTGGCTAAAAATCCAATTTTCTCTTTTCTAGGTTTCTTCAATATTTTCCAAATTCCTACCAGTTTCCATGCCTAATCCATGCATATAATCTTGTATTTAACTTAGAGGCATGAAGGAGTTACTTACCTTGACAATGCATGAAGGAAATCCTCTATTGAAGCTCTCCTAAAATCGCCTAAGCCATGAGAAAAATGAGAAAAAATGAACCAAGATCCTTGTTTTAAAACATTCTGCCCAGGACGATTTCCGTACCTGTGGTCCTACCTCCGCTCCCGCAGGTGCGACCAATCTCCCGTACCTGCGGCTTCGTAGGTGCGGAAATTCCATCGCACCTGCGATCCCAAGCCAAGCTTGCCCACTCTCGCACCTGCGGCCAAATCCTCGCAGGTGCGGATCACACCAGATGACAGCAATTCCAGCCTTCTTCAAACTCTCAACTTGATCCGTGAATCACCCGGAATCCACCCGAGGCCCCCGGGACCCCGTCCAATTATATCAACCTGTTCCAAAACATAATGCGGACTTGCTCGAGGCGTCAAATCACATCAAATAACATCAAAACCACGAATCGTACTCAAAACCCAACTTTATGAACTTAGAATTTTCCAACTTCTACACCCGATGACGAAACCTATCAAATCACGCCCGATTGACCCCAAATTTTACGCACAAGCCATATTCAATATTACGGACCTGCTCCAACTTCCGAAATCGCATTCCGACCTTGATATCTAAACTTCCACTTCCGGCCGGATTTCTCAAAAACCTTCAAATTTCTATCTTTAGCCAAATGACTTGAAAATGACCTACGGACATCCAAATTCACTTCCGATCGCGCTCCCAACTCCAGAATCACCATACAAAGTATTCCCAGACTCGGAATCCCAAACGGACATAAAAAATACTGAATTGGACTTCAAGCCTAAATTTATGAAATTCTTCAAAAATGCTGACTTCCACAATATGCATCGAAACGCTCCAGAGTTATCCAAACCCGATTCGAACATACGCCCAAGTCCGAAATCATCATACAAATCTGCATGAACCTTCAGATTCTAATTCGGAGGTCGTTTACTCAAAATTCCAATCTTAGTTGATTCTTCCAAGTTAAGGCTTCTGAAATGAGAATCTTCATTCCAAATCAACTCTAAACTTTTCGAAATTCAATTCCGACCACGCCCATGGGTCATAATACCTGAATCGAAGCTGCTCACGACTTCAAACCACTGCACGACGCGCTAGAGCTCAAAATAACCGGTCGGGTCGTTATAGAGGGTGTCTCAACCACAAACTAAACCTTACTCCTAAATACCCTTAACCAATCACACTTACACTTCCCTATAGTTTTAAGTGCCAATGAGACCCTCACTGTAATTTTCAATGAAAGAGTAACCATAATACAAAGGTTCAAGCATGTACACTTCTCACATAAACTACACAGAATATTATTATGAGTGTAAGACAATCAATCACACCATTGAGGCCACAATCCAAACAAAAGTATATGTTACACTATCAATGCTTTGAACATGTTCAAGTATACTCAAAGAAACCAATTACATGTGCAAACAGAGGAAGAGAACACAAGAATGTTATTTCATAAGTCCAAAGAATTAAGCCGTGTGTTTTAAGGAGTAGATAATATACATGTACATTAACCTTATTGATCATATTGACAAATTCAGACGTGTAGAAGTTCTTAACTATAGTCACAATACCTTAGCCATGTTCAAACTTAGTGAACGTCCACGCATAGAGATTAGACCTTCATTTCTTACTGAGTATAGAAGTTAACAACCCATTTCAGAATCTCTAAAGAGTATTAACAAGGATACTTAAACAAACAAATTGATCCTCACTTAAGCATATGGCATGATCCTTAAAGAATCCGACATTCACACTAGGCTCATTTGGATTTAATGCACAATATTATACTAAAACAAGAAAGATAGACATCAGGGAGTTTCTCTTAAGTCTGTAGGTGAGTCACAGTTATTTTCTATCTCAAATTCTATATTGTTAGTCTTTTAGAATAAACAAGATGCAGTTTCCTTCTTCGTAATAAGATAAATTTCTAAGAAAAGGGAGTGAGAGCATAAGAATAGCATGAAAGACAAGCAAGAGGTTTTCTAAAAAAAAACAATGAGTGCAGAAAACCAAGAGAAGATAATCAGGTTCATACAAAGATATTCTAAAAGTGTGCAAGACAATAACATGGTACAACACATGATTAGACCAACGTTTTCATTACAAAAAGTCCACAATAATGACAATTTCATATTAAGTGAGCATGGTTCAGTTACATAGGTTAAGTGTATTGGCATAACATGATGAAGCTTAGCACAACCAACTCAACAGATAATACTGAGCCATAACAGATGCAACTTCAATCAAATTTCTGGGCATAACTTAAGCTGACTGGATACCACAAGACTAAATGTAGAAAGCTCATTAGAACTTAGTCTAGTTTATTCATGGCATTATTTATACAGTGAAACTCACTGTGTGACCAAACAGTTATGAAAGTTGACAGAAAACACCTTTACACTGATCTTTCGAGGTTTACAGAATCACAAAAGCACATTAGAAGGAAGAGGTCAAATTAAATAACATAAGCTAATATACTTTAACTATAATGGCAGCCTTATATTTAACCTTAAGTGTCTATTTCAATTTTTAGTTTTGTTTTATCGTACAAAAAACCTCAATTACATGATACAAATCAGTAAGTAATACTAAAGTGGAGATCAATAGAGCAAACAGGAGAGTCATAGAAAAGTTATCAGGAAAGTTTAAAGTCAAAACATGTATAAAGAATTATTAAGGTTTTTTGTTAATCACACATAGATTATTCAAAAACACATATTCACCAGGATTATAAAAGTGGTCTATTAGTATTGTTTTAGTTTCAGGTTATTAAGGAAAAGAGTCCCAAACATAATGGATGATTATGAAGTAGTAACAATACACTATAAGCAGAGATAATTAATTAAACTAATGATAATACATCATAAGTAGAGACAACCAACAGAGAATAACAGAGTAGACATGGTTTTAACTAAACAATTAAAGAGAGAAAGGGTAAAAATAAACTGTCTTTCTTTGGAGCAGAAAACCAAACAAGGATTTTGGTTAGCCGTTTACGAACCAAAGCTCAAACAATTACCAGAACTCAGAACCGGAAAGAGAAGAGATGAGAAATCAGCTAAAACCTAGATTTTTTGATTGAAACTGTAAGCAATTATGTACTTCATATTAGATTGTTTTTTATTCGTGTTAGATCTATTTGGTGAGATCTTGAAGGATCCAATTTACAATGGCATTAAATGCCCTAGGGTTTCAAGATATTCAAACTTGTGAGTGGAAAATGACGAAGCTTAGATGATGGAAACACAATGAGTGAAATAAGAGAAGGCAGAGGGAAATCAGTGAAAGTTTTTACATGAGAGGAGAGTAATTGACCGTTGAAGACAAAAACAATCGGACAAGGCTCGAAAACACAGTGGTCATTTCATTTGACCTTTGGACCTAGAATAAATATAATGAAGCTCTGAGATACGCTCATGTATGCTAAGATTTGATAGAGCACAAGAGAAAATATGGAGACTCAAAGTTTCACCTTTGAGTCTAGAGTTTCAGATTTTGGGTTTTGAATTTGTGTGATGTAATGGGAAGAAATTGGCGAGATTCGCAAAGTCATAAGAAAAAGGAGATGATTTCTTGGTCGATTTGAGTCTTTGCACGAATTTGTGCAAGGTTTTTTGATTGATTAGGGTGATGGAGTTAAGAGAATAGATAGGAAAGGGAAAGGGGGCGACTAAATCAAGAATGAAAATGATTTAAGGTTTTGGGGTTAGATCGCCTAGTCTTTAGGATGGAATGGGAGTCGTTGGATCTTTTGATCAACGACACCCATTATTTGGCGATTTAAGGATTTTCTAAATGGTTTAATGGAAAAATCGGTGGTTGTTGCATTCTTGTAATCCAAAAGTTGAGATAAAGTACGATGAGAATTTTAAAATAACTAAAAAAGGGATTAAACCTAGTCCGTTGATGATATGGATCAACGGTAAGGATTGGATGTGTTTGTTTTGTGAGTGTGGGAGACGGATGACGTGGTGAGTTTTGATTGGTTCAGGACGGGTGGCATGGATTGAAAAAGTGGAATAGAGAGTAGACCTGGACTGGGCCAAATTTGATTTGGGCTTGTGTATTGGGCTAATTTTTATCTATCAAATAGCCATTTTGTATTTAATTGGGCAATTGTAATTGCAATCTTTTAGCCTTTAAACTCTTTAAAATTAATTTAGTTAAATCAATAAGATGCAATAGAAACTAGTAATCATCAAATACACTGCTAATTACCGTAATTTAATTAATTAATTAATAAAGTATGTTATTTTATTATTTATTACACTAATTTTGAATTATTTTGAAAAAGTAGGTTAATTTACTAAAATTAAGAAATAACCTTTAAAATTAATTATAAGACCTATGTAATGAATAAAAAGGTTATTTTAGTAGTCTCAAAATGTAAGAGTAATATATTTATGATTATGTAATACCAAATTATAAATTTTAAGATTATTAATTACTTAATTTATACAAAATAAGTATTATTTATTAGAAACTATTTTAAACTTATTGATTTATAATTAAATTACTTTTAAAAAGGAGGGTAAAAATTAATCGTCAACAACTGTACCTCTTTGACCGAGACCATAAAAGAGTTTCGGGCAAAGAAATCAAACCAAGAATAATTTCCTGACATTAAGCATATATTGTAGGCATGGCAAATAGATTTGAAAAAGATTATGGGTTGTATAATTAAAGAAAGAGTTAAGGGAGATTTCAGGGAATTTTGGGAAAATTGGGGCCAAATTCTGGCCTTGAATCGCCTACATTCTCGGGCTTAACGAGGATCAGGCGTCATGCAGTTCTGGAATGATGATTTTGAGAAGCGATGCTTGCAGGAATTGCCCTAGTACAGTATCTTATTATGATGATACTGCAAGGCGAGAAGATTTTGGTACCTGAGATAGCTCTGAATTGTGGCTTGATTAGGAGACTTGAAAGATTTGATGATTTAGAGTTATACTGATCGTATTCTGAGTTTGAGTTTTGATGCTCGACCCGCTTATGAGTTTGTTGTCCCTCGTAGAGTTGTATCTTGGTTTGCTTCTTAGAAGAAGTTACACGTCGTAGTGTTTGATCCTGCAAAAATAAAATACAAACATACCCACAATATCCTAATGAGATATGTTAAGATGTGATTTAAATGCTGCAAGAATGATGATGGATGACTGCTGGCTAGCCGTTATTTGGGATCGGGCGACATGATACTTCAATTTGGCTCGATTGTTAGCCGGGCTATCTACCGCTCCACAGGTGTCAAAGCATTAAGTCTCCTCACAATGGGAGCATCTCCGCGTGACGGGAGTAGTTAACTTGAAATGTACAATATCTCCGCACGATGGGAGTATCTCAACGTGATGAGAGTAGTTGACTTGAAATGTAAATTGTATCTCTACATGACGGGAGTTGATTTGAAATGTAAAGTATCTGTAACATGCATGAAAAAAATGTCAAGACATTCAAGATAAAACAATGAAATAAGGAACATGCCCAAGAGATAGTCTTGACTGCCAACCTAAATTGCGGTCGTCGATAGGCAGAACGTATGGCAGGAATCGACAGTTCATCCTTCGATTGGCAAAATTGGCGATGAAATTTGTAACTATCTACTTGGAATCTCCAATATGGCAGAGTGACGATGTGAAATGCTCTACTTGGAAAAGAGAAAAGTTTGCTATATATAGTGCTTTGATTGGCAAAGCCAACGACTTGATTTGTATAGGGCGCTACGGTTGATTGAGCTGACGTTTTGCTATATACATGGCCCTGGTTGGCAAGGCTCTTGCGGATCGCTATTACATGGTGCTCCGCTTGGTTGAGCAGATGGTTTGCTATTTACAATGTTCTCCGATCATATCAGAGGCTTGGTTCCAGAGTACCTTCCAAGAATTTTGGAGTTAGTCTTTAGTCATATGATGAAATAAATAAAACAATGAAACTGAGATAAGGTTCATGAGAGAGTAGCGGGTCCGTCATCGCTCTGAGCGTGGCCTAACATTCTTGGTATCATGTCGGTCCTACATTCAAAGAAAAATTCTTAGAAGGGGAGGGGCGTTGGTTTGTGTTGATCATAAACCTGGCCTTGCCCGGGATCTGGTGAGATTATGCCAAGAGACTTAGTAGGTGGAACGATAGTTCTTGGAAAACATATTGAAAATTGTACATTATTATGACAAATGACGTCGTTCTGGATTATGACAGTTTAGAAATTCCTTTCGACGCGAACACTGTTTCCAGATGGCTCTCTCCCTTTGATGTCGATTCCCAAAGAGCGATTGCATCCTAATCTAAACGAATGCATTACAAAGGTTTTACTAGGGTTATGACCGAACCTTTTCAGGTTGCGTAGGCATCCGAATGGAATCAGGTTTGAACGTAGTTCGAGGGTAATAAAATGATAAATGAATTATGATGATGATGATGATGATGATGATGATGATGACCGAGCCTGACTCAAGCATCCTACATATCCAAATGGAATCAGGTCAAAACGTAGTTCGATTACAATAGATGCAAAGTGATAGGAAATTGAAAATGAAGTGGCTACATATCCAAATGGAATCAAGCCAAAACATAGTTCAATTACAATAGATGATTGTATTCGATGAGTATTACATACGTATTCCTGCCGAAGGAAATCAAGTCTTAGTCCCAGTACATACAAAATAATATTTGGATTTTCTATTACAAAAGGGGAGGAGACCAGACCTTATGTGGGTTGCCTACGTATTCCTACCGTGGGAAGTCAGGTCGGGCATAGTTCCGCTATAACCAAACCCTAAATCTACTATCTTCAAATGTAGTATCTCTTGATTGCATCTGAGTTGATGGGCTTCGTGTAACGACCCGACCGGTCATTCTGAATTTTGTAGCCTCGCTCCCCCATTTACTTCTTATTTTATGCTCAATTGTCGTTTTGTGACTTGCCGAGTAGTTGGTTCAGTTTCGGGGATGATTCGGAATGAGTTGAGACACTTATCCTTAAGGTTAGAAGCTTAAGTTGAAAGGATTGACCGGACGTTAACTTATGTATAAATGGCTCCGGAATATAGTTTTCATGTTTTCAATAGCTCCGTTGGGTGATTTTTGAGTTAGGAGTGTGTCCGGATAGTGATTTGTAGGTCTGTAGTTGATTTAGGCTTGAAATAGCGAAAGTTAGAAAATTAGAAATTTTTGAAATTGAGAAGTTTGATCGAGAGTTGACTTTGTTATCACGGGGCTCGATTTTTTGTTCTAGAAGTTGGAATAGGTCCCCTGCGTCATTATGTCTTGTGTGATAAATTTGAGGTCAATCGGAGTTGATTTGATAGGTTTCGGCATCGATTGTAGAAGTTGGAATTTCTTAGTTTCTTTAGGCTTGAATTAGGGTGTGATTCATATTTTTGATATTTTTTAATGTGATTTGAGGACTCGACTAAGTTTGTATCATGTTTTAGGACCTGTTGGTATGTTTGGCAGAGGTCCCGAAGGCCTCGAGTTGATTTCAGATTGTTAATGTATCAAGAATTGTCTTAAGTGTTATACCGGTGGTGCAGGTCTGGTGTCATCGCACCTGCGGTGGGATTGGCGGTAGGTGCAGAGACGCAGAAGCAGCTAAGCTTGCGCTACTACGAAGAGGAGGAAAGTCACTGAGGGTCGCAGGCGCAGAAAAGTTTCCACAGATGCGGATGCGCATCTATGCATGGGCGACCGCAGAAGTGGATTTGGTCAGGCAGGGCTGGGTCGCTGGTGCGAGGGAAATGCCGCATCTACGAGCCCGCAAATACATGTGTGGCTCCGCAGAAGCGGAGGGTGATCTGGAAATGGTAGTTCACTTAAGTGGTTATTGTTGCATAGAAGTGAGACTTTTATCGCAAAAGTGATTTTGCAAGTGTGGAGATTGGGTCTGAAGGTGCAAAAGCACTAGGCAAAATGTTAAATTCGAGGGCTTCGTGATTTTTATCATTTTGGACTTTGCCAACTCGGACTAAGTCAATTTTTGAGAGGGATTTCGAGGGGTTTCTTGAGTTAAGTCACTTGTGATAATTTTTATTCAAAAATATTGCTTCCCCATTGAATTGCCCACCTAGTTTGTTTGTTTTTGAGGTGGAATTTGGGGAGTTTGAGGCTAGGGATTTGGAGAGTTAAATTTTGGATTTGAGTGATGATTTGGTGTCGGAATTTGGTAAATTTGGTATGGTTGGACTCGTGGTTGAATGGGCTTCTTGATTTTTTAACTTTTATCGGATTCCGAGACATGGGGCGGGGAGTTAAGTTTAGAGTTGACTTTTTAAACTTTTGATTAAGAACATAGTATTTTCATATGGAATATATTCCTATAGCTTGAGCTGATCGTATCAAATTGTATGTGGCTAGATTTGAGGCATTCAGAGGCCGATTAGCGAGGCAAGCGCTTGTTGGAGTAGGGATTGGCACAGTTTGAGGTATGTAACACTTCTAAACTTTGTTATGAGGGTACTAATCCCTGAAATTACGTTCTATATGATTGGTGTAATGTGACACACATTCTAGGTGACGGGCGTGTGGGCGTGCACCGTAGTAATTATGATTTAGTCGAGTCCGTGGAACTATGTAACTATCATATCTGAACATTATTACTATATGTGTCAGAGAATTTGAGCTTTAATTTATGCTAGAAATCATGTTTAGGCTATATGCTGGTATTATTGGGACCCACAATGGTCGTTCTTTGTTGTTGAGTTATTTTCTTAGCTGCAGTTATATACTCATTCGTATTCATCATTACATATCATATCTCACTCTCTATTATCGTATATTGTCACCTCTTGTATCATTAGTTGGGCTGCTTTGCATGAGTTTTGCGAGCCCGAGAGACTGGAGAGATTGATGACTGAGTAAGCCCGAGGGCTTGTTTGTGAGTGATATTAATGGGACCGGGCAGTACGCCCACATCAGGCTTTATTGATTTATGCTAGTATTTGGCTTATTATAGCGCTTGGGCTGGATCTACCCCTCTGGAGTCTGCACACCACAGTGAGCATAGTTGCTATTGATTCATGATATTTGATTCGGGTTGGATCTGCCTGGGCTGGATTTGCCCTGTACAATGTTGAGTGATTGAGTGTGATGAGTGAGAGTCGAGATAGTCAGGTTGATTACTCCAAGACTTTGAGTACGCGAGGCTTTCATTGTGTTGCATCACATACGATATGCATTTTGTAATGAAGATATAACGATGTATTATTCCTCGTATCATTCAGACTTGATATAATTATTTGTTCTGAGTTTAACTGTTAAAAATTGAAAGCATGTCTACATTTCCTATACTTTATTTCTGTAAATGTTCTGTACCTGTGAGGCTCATTTGTACTTTCTGTCCAAAGGTTAAGACTTGTTACTTATGGAGTTGGTTGTACTCATGCTACACCCTGCACTTTGTGTGCAGATCCAGGTGTTTCCGGAAATGCTGGTTGTTGATCTCAGGATTTCCAACTGTTCAGAGATTATCGAGGTAGCTGCCCTGGGGTCCGAAGACCTTGACTCTTCTACTTTATCTGTCGGTTTTACTTATTCAGTTTTTGTTTTCTTAGACAGTGTGTCAGACTTTGTATTTGTATAGATGCGCATGTACTCGGTGACACCCGGATTTTGGGAAACTTCTGTATTGAGTTGTCACGTTTTCATCCAGTTTTTATGAGATTTTCACTTATTTAAATATGTTCTAGTATATTTTGAATTTGAAAGTGTTTGTATTATGAGTTGTCGGGTTGCCTAGTATCATGATAGGCGCCATCACGGTAGGTTAAGTTTTGGGTCATGACAAGTTGGTATCAGAACCTAGGTTACATAGGTCTCACAGTCATGAGTAGATTTAGTAGAGTCATGCGGCTTGGTACAGAGACGTCTGTAATTATTTTCAGAGGCTGCCAATCCCTTAGGGAAGCTTCACTTTCTTGCATTCTTGTCATGCGATACTAAACTTCTGCTATTCTTTTTTCTCAATGATGGTGAGGACATCTGCTACCGGATGAGGCAGAGGGCCGCCAATACCACCTGCTAGGGCCACCAGAGGCCGAGGCCATGTTCAAGGCCGAGGTATAGCTCATATAAAAGATACAACAGCACTTGTAGACCCACTAGTTGGTCCAACACAGGAGCAGGTTCCTAATGTGGTTGAACCAGTGGGGTCAACTCAGGTACTAGATGTGCCCATTGTGATTCCAGGCCTTCAGGAGGCTTTGGCTCAGAGATTGACCATTTGCACTAGCCTTCCTCAGGAGATTTCTGTTCAGACCGTACCAGCCACTTCTAAGTCCGGGAGAGGTACTCATACTCCTGCCGTCGTACTTCGGAGCAGGTGATGTAGGGGCTTTAGACACCGAAGGTACTGCAAACCCGACCGATTGTAGTTGCTTAGGCCCAGGTGGGTCCCATTATGTTTGATGAGGAGCAAAAGAGGCTATAGATATTTGGGAGGCTTAGGCCTTCATCATTCAATGGGGCTGAGTTGGAGTCTCCTTTACTACTTTCCAGCTATCAAGGACTGCCTTCAGATGGTGGGAGGCCTATGAGAGGAACAAGCTAGTCGGTGATGCACCACTTTCATGGAATGAGTTCTCTGTTATCTTCGTAGAGACATTTGTGTCACAGACCCATATAGAGGGACTCTGCAGGCAGTTTGAGCAGCTACGTCAGAAGGGCATGTCTATGACCTAGTATAAGATGAGGTTTTCAGAGTGGCTTGTCACGTAATTTTTTTAGTTCCCATTGGGAGGAAGAGGATTATGAGGTTCATTGATGGCCTCACCTATCGGTTACATTTTGTTATGACTTAGGAGAGTGTATCGGGTGCTAGGTTCAACGAGGTGGTTGATATTGCTCGGCGGCTAGAGTTGGTTTGTAGTCAGGAGCGTGAGGAGAGGGAGTCCAAGAGGCCTTGTGGTTCGGGTGGTTTCAAAGGTGTTTCTTCCAGGGGTCAGTTCCACCACAACAGGGTTCGTCCTTATAGGCCCGCTTAGATGGCTCAGCCAGTTCATCGTGGCGCATCACCTTGCCATGGTTCATAGAGTGATCGACCGGTTCAGTCATCTCTCAGTGCACTCCCAACTCAGAGTTCATCTCGTGCACCTTCACTTCAAGGTTAATCTGCACTAGGTTCTTCTGGTTCTCGGGGTCCGCCTCAGTACTAGCCACCATTTTTCGAGAGGGATTATTTTGAGTATGAAGAGTTGGATCATGTGAAGAAGTATTGTCCCCACCTTTCAGGAGGTTCAGTTTAGTTTAGTGGGGGAGTCAGGCTGTGACTTCAGCACCAGTTACTTCACCACCCTCTAGCTCGGGGTGGGGCTAAGGCAGCTAAGGTTTGCCCTAGAGGGGGAGGTCGATAAGGTGGTGCCTATGCTAGATTCTACTCTATTCTTGCAAGGCTAGAGGCCGTTGCTTCAGACACAATGATCACATGTATTATCTCAGTATGACATAGTGATGCTTCTATATTATTTGAACCTGGTTCCACTTATTCATATCTATCAACATATTTTGCTCGTTATCTAGATATGCCCCGTGAATCCTAGGTTTCATTTGTTCATGTATCTACGCTAGTGGGCGACACTTATTGTGGATCGTGTGTATCAGTCGTGTGTAGTTACTATTGAGGGATTGGAGACTAGAGTTGATCTTTTATTGCTTAGTATGATCAATTTCGACATGATTTTGGGTATGGATTGATTGTCTCCATGTCATGCTATTCTAAATTGTCACGCTAAGACCGTGACGTTGGTGATGCCGGGTGTAACAACCCGAACGGTCGTTTTGTGTTATCAGACTCCCTTCCCCTAAATGAAACTTCCCATAGCGGCTTATTGTGATTTACGACTTACGGGGGGGGG
>ML404641.1:0-24709 GCA_005239525.1 Nicotiana knightiana | reverse complement strand
TAAGGTTGGCCTTTAAGGCCAAGTTTGACTTCGGTCAACATTTTGGGTAAATGACCTCGGAATCGAGTTTCGACGGTTCCGGTAGCTTCGTATGATGAGTTTAGACTTGGACGTATGTTTGGAATGGGTTTTGGATGACCCGAGAGTGTTTCGGTGCCCAATATTGAAATAAGAGTTCCTTAGGTTCCTATTGTGGTTTGGGACGTGTTTTTGAGTTATCGAGGTCCGAACGGAATTCTTTAAATTACGGGATTTCTTCATTTGTCTTCATTTCCTTCCTCTATTAGAGCACATGAGAGCTTGGAAAAGGTGCTCCACGACCCAACCACCGAAAGGTAAGTAAATTCTATCTTAAAGTGGCTAATGCATGCATTCTTAGTAGGATTTAACTACGTAATTAGTGGAAAATTTAGGAATTTGGGTAGTAACCTAGGGCCTTCGAGAATTTAGAAAAATTACCCGTCAATTAGCTATGAAATCAAGTAAAAATCATGTATTAATGATCCTTAGGCTATGGGTGAGTGTTTCCTTCAAAAATTTTTGGAATCCGAGCATGCGGGCCCGGGGTTGGATTTTAGGATTTCTTGAAGAATGGCGAATGTGACTTAGCAGTAGGAGGATTTCCATTCTTTGAGTATAAATTGATGAATTTGTATAATATTTGGCTAGTTTCGAGTCCTCGGGTGTAGAGTTTAGAGCTTCGGGCGCGTTCTTTGTCTGGGGAGTAGATTCGACACGAGGTGAGTCTTCTTTTTAACCTTGTAAGGGGGAAACTGTCCCCCTAGGTGATTTAAAATTCTATATGTGATAATTGTGGGGGCTATGTACGTACAAAGTGACGAGAGTCCATATGTAGCGGCTATTATTGTTATGTCCGGGTAGTTAGGACTACACCATGCCTTATGTTCTCCTTGAAATGAACTATATGCTTAGTGAATTAATGTTCCATGTGGCTTGTTTCCCTGAGATCATGGAATTAAAGAAATTTTAAGGATTTGATCATGAAGAGTAATTTATAAAGAACAAATGTGTGGATCGTGTGTGCATATGACCGCTTCGCAATTTACATTCCGCGAGCGGAGTGTTATTTCCCCCACTCTCATGGGAGCGGGCCGTACGCCACAGCGAGATTGAAAGATATATATTATGGTTCGGGGCGTTCGACCCTCGGCAGTGAACATATATGATCATTATGATAGCTCAGGCCGGTTGTCCTTATCCTGTATGCGCATGTTAAATTGTTAGGAATTCTTTTATGGATTTTTAGTGTTCATATATATATATATATATATATATATAAAGGAAAGAAAAGAATAATGAAGTAGAAATTGTATATTTACTTCCAACATTTATTTGAATTACTGTTATTTTAAATGTTTATTGCTTTTATCACCCTTGTATGTCCATTACTGATATTATATCTTGCTAATCATTTTGTTGGACCTTAGTGAGTGTCAAGTCGACCTCTTGTCACTACCTCTTCGAGGTTAGGCGGGATACTCACTGGGTACATATTTGTTTATGTACTCATGCTGCACTTCTGTACTTAATTGTACAGGTTCTGAGGCTGGTGCATCTGGTTATCAGACCGGAACTCGATTCTGATCTTAGTTCGACCCGACTTCACGGTGAGCTGCTTCTCCTGACGATCCTCAGCAGCACCATGGAGTTTTCTTGTGCTTATTTCCCGTCTATTTCTTTCAGACAGTGAGATTGTATATTATGTTTTGTATATTCTGTTAGTATGCCCATAGGACTTATGACACTAGTTCCTGGCATACACGTAGTTGTTATTTTGGTTTGCGGGTCTGTTTATATATATATATATATATTGGCTCATTCCTCTTTTTGACTGCTTTTGGTAAAAATGGCTTGCTATCTTTTTCAATTGATGTTTTTCTTTAACTTTAAAAACTTGGCACGTATTGGGATGTTTAACCAAGCATGGGAGGAATCCTTAGTAATTTAAGTGCGGGCTTGCCTAACCCCGGTGTTGGGCGCCATCACGACCTGAGTTAGTATTTTGGTCATGACAACATGGTATCAGATCACTAGGTTCACGTAGGTCTCACAAGTCACGGGCAAACCTAGTAGAGTCTTGACCCAGAAGAGTTCTCCTTTCAGGTGGTTGGATGAGTGTGAGGAGAGGTTTCAGAAGCTAAAGACTGCATGGACCTCAGCTCCAATTCTATTTTTGCCTTCAACGTAGGGCTCTTATATAGTGTATTGTGATGCTTCTCTGATTAGTATTGGGTGTGTCTTGATGTAGGAGGTAGAGTGATTGCTTTTGCTTTGCTCCAGTTGAAGCCCCATGAGAATAACTACCTTGTTCATGATTTGGAGTTGGTAGCCATCGTTCATACATTGAATATTTAGAGGCATTATCTATATGGTGTGTCTTGAAAGGTTTTTATAGATCATCAGAGTCTCCATCACTTGTTCAAACAAAAGGATCTAAATTTGAGGCATCGAAGATGGTTGGAGTTTCTAAAAGACTATGATATCATGATTTTGTATCACCCCGGGAGGTCCAATGTGGTGGCCGATGCCTTAAGTAGAAAGGCAGTGAGTATGGGTAGCCTTGCATTTATTCGTGTTGGTGAGAGATCCCTCGCAGCTGATGTTTAGGCCTTGCACAACAAGTTCTTGAGATTAGATGTTTCAGAGCCTAGTCGGGTTCTAGTTTGTGTGGTTTCTTAGTCTTCCTTATATGATCGCATCAGAGAGTGCCAATATGATGATCTCCATTTCTTGTCCTTAAGGACACGATTCAGCATGGTGATGCCAATGATGTTACTATTGCGGATGATGGGGTGTTGAGGATGCAGGGCCGGGTTTGTGTGCCTAATGTAGATGCGCTACATGATTTGATTCTAGAGGAGGCCCACAGTTTGTGGTATTTCATTCACCCGCTTGTCGTGAAGATGTACCAGGACTTGAGGCAGCACTATTGGTGGAGAAGGAGGATGAAGGATATAATGGGTTTTATAGCTCACTGCCTAAATTGTCAGGAAGGGAAGTATGAGCATCATAGATTGGGCGGATTGCTTTAGAAGCTTGAGATTCTGGAGTGGAAATGGTATCATATCTGTTACATCTCGCATTTCGTACATTAAAGTTTCGTCTTCAGTTAATTGACGTATACTCAGGGATGAAATTATCTTGAGGTTAATGTATTTATGCTATTTATAACAAGCGACAAGTAAGTGTCATGAAGGATAAAAGGTGCACGACTTAAAGAAAATGAGTTTTGTAGAAAGTGGCCAATTTAGGATAAAATACGGGTCGAGCGATAATACCCGATAATTATGGACTAGTACCATGAAAGGTACCATATGACCACGGTTGTATGATGTATAAAGTATATTAAAAATTGGCAGAATTTTAAGTAATTTAAGATAATTTTTAATTATGCGGGTGATTGATGAATTATCGATTAACGGGACATTACCTAATTACCTAATAAGTGGATAAAAACTAAAATTCTCCCCCCCACCCCACGTGGAAACAAACCACCTTCCAAAAGATGACTCTTAAGTCACCTTTAATTAGGTCACAACATACTACAACAAAACATGAATTGGTAGCTAAGGAGCTATGTCTTGTATACACATTACTACAATCAAGATAATTAGCATCCTTACAATTTGCCATTCTCACAATCAGAACCATTAAACCATGAACTGATAAGAAGCCATAGAACGTTAGCCATTGTCAAAGCTTTCAGTAAAGATTCATTTCTCATATCTTGAAAATAAGGTCTTAATCAGAACGTTAGAAACGTTTAGAAACTCAAGCTCCTACAAGATAATAACAACGAGATTCTTGCAATCAAATTCTCCTACAAAGAATATTATACAGATTTTTTCCTACTCCAGGTATGTTAAGGCTACCCCTTCTTTGTTTTTGGCATGATCCAAATTATACAGAAGAAACGAGAAAACACACGGTTTCCATAAATTACTCCATTCATAGAAATATTAGGGGTATCTATATTCTTGATCCCCCATGTGAATTATTATTATCTTCTGTTCATGGGTACCGGAAAAATACATATTTGATAATGTTTATCCGTAAGGCATATTGATTTTTATGGCGTCCCGAGAAAATTTTATTAATGTATTTCTTATGCATTTGTACATGTAAATTGATCCATGACCAGATGGCGTTATATACACGTATATATGTATATTATATTTATATGGGATATGGGAAAAGGTTACGGCGTTATATACGCACCACCACCTGATCAGTTGGTACATGTTGATGATGTGGCCTACAGTGGCCGAGATGATATGATGGGATTCCCTCAGTGGCTTGATGATGTTTTGTACACCTATATCGATGCATGCCACGATATTTATATGCACGTGCATGATATTATAAATGTTTATGAATTTAAAAAGTTATTCAGATTTACAGATGGATTTCTTTATTGCATGTTTCATCTATGCCTTTTACGTACTGACTTTCATTCCTTATATACTCAGTACATTTTTCATACTGACGCCCTATTTTCCGGGGCCTTTGTTTCATGCCTGCAGGTGCAGGTAGGCAAGCTGATGGTCCCCATTCTTAGGATCCTTGATCAGCGAGAGTTGGTGTGCTCCACTAGATCCGGAGATGCTTTTGATTTTGGTACGATATGATTGTATATATATATGGGTATGACGTGGCTCAGTACTGTCTTTGTACATTTGTAATTCTATTAGAGGTCTGTAGACAACATGTATAGTTGGATAGTATGTGGCCTTGCCGGCTGCCTGTTTTGGATATGTAGTTTTCTATAGTAGCCTTGTCGGCTCGCCCCACGTAGTCCGCACGTATATGTACATATTCCTTTTGGAAAATTTCCTTCATGTATGTTATGCTCGTAATTCAGCAGATGTTCATCAGGTTTATAGCTTAGACGCATTCTTAGAGGTGTTTGACAGGTAGGACTCGGGCACTTGTCGCGGCCCATCGGTTTGGGTTGTGACAAAAGTGGAATCAGAGCCGTCTGTCCTAGGTTTTTCTACAGACCATGTCTAGTAGAGTCTTGTTTATGAGTGTGTTGTGCACCACACTTATATATAGGAGGTTACAGGACATATAGGATGTTATCCTATCTTTTTATCTCAAATCGTGCAAGATAAGAATTCATGTTCCTAACAATATGTTACGTTTTCAGCGATGCCTCCGAAGACTACAACCTCCCAGAAGGGAAAGTTCGTGGCTAGCGAGACTACTAGTCGGGCGCCACGAGTTACCAGGACTCGGGGAGAGTCTCATAGATTGATTCCATCTCAAACTTTATATACCTCGCCCTCTCTAGAAGAGCTCCGAGGGGCAGTAACTCCAGCGCCCGCCCCGGTACGTCCATCTCCTCAGCCAGATGCACCGGGTTAGGAGATGAGAGATGATATTCAGCTATTAACCCGATTAGTAGCCACACAGGCTCGGCGTCAGGAAGTAGGTAATGGTCATGTAGATAGGTCCGTCAGTGCGAGGGTTCGTGAATTCATTAATTTAGACCCTCCGATATTCAGTAGGGCAGATCCAAACAAGGACCCTCAGGTATTTATTGATAGAATGCAGAGGATGTTAAGGGTAATGAAGATCACTGCGACTGAGTCAATTGAGCTAGCTTCCTATAGACTCCGAGATTTTGCAGTTAATTGGTACGAGTCTTGGAAATTGTCCAGAGGTGAGGATGCCCCCCAGCAGTATGGAAGGAGTTTATAGAAGCTTTTCTTCGTCATTGTCTGCCACCAGAGCGTAAACGGGCCAGAGTTGATCATCTCTTGATCTTTCGGCAGGGTAACATGAGTGTTCGGGAGTACAGTCTTTAGTTTGATTCATTGGTTAGGTATGCTCCCACTATTGTATCTAAGATGGAGGATCGGGTTCACCGGTTCGTGATGGGATTAGAGCCGCACTTGCTTAACAATTGTATGTCGGTCTCACTTCAGGCAGACATGGATATTTCTCGTATTCAGGCATACGCTCAGGGTGTAGAGGAGCGTAAGCAGAAGCAGAGGATGGATTGTGAGCATGATAGGGCCAAGAATAATCGAACGGGGTCTTCGGGTCCTTCTGGTGAGCTTCGAGGTGGTTAGAGGCAACAGTACCCGAGGTATCCATCCCATCCATTGGCTAGCGCACCCCCTCAGTCTGGCGGTTTGAGATTTGATTGTTCCACATATTCAGGGCCTGGTTAGAATTATAGGGCCTCAGGATCTCAGTATAGGGGAGAGTCAAGTTAGATGAGGCCGCCCTTGACACGATGTGCTCAGTGTAGTAAGGAGCATGCCGGGCAGTGACGTATGGATTGGGTGTTTGTTATATTTGTGGTTATCCGGGCCACGTTATGAGGGATTGTCCAATGAGAGGTGTGGCAAGCATAGCTCAACCAACGGGATCTTTAGCTGGTTCGTCATCATCAGTACGCCCCATAGGGAAAGGTTCACAAGCACCAATGAGTCGTGATAGAGGTAGAGGCGGAGCATCTAGCTCGAGCGGTCCTCAAAATTGCATTTATGCATTGGCAGGACGACAGGATCAGGAGTCATCGCCCGATGTTGTTACATGTATATTATCAGTCTCCTCATATGATTTATATGCACCGATTGACCCAGGTTCAACCTTATCATATGTTACTCCGTTGGTTGCTAGCAAGTTTGGAATAAAACCTGAATTGGTTAAACTTTTTGAGGTGTCTACACCTGTTGGGGACTCAGTGATAGTTAAGCGAGTATATAGGGGTTGTATAATAGCATTTCATAGTCGACCTACCGTAGCGGACCTAATCGATTTAGATATGGTAGACTTTGATGTTATAATGGGTATGGATCAGTTGGCTTCTTATCATGCCAACATTGATTGTAGATCAAAGATAGTCCAATTTCAATTTCCAGGGGAGCCTATTTTGGAATGGAAATGTAATACGTCGTCACCAAGAGGAAGATTTATTTCCTATCCTCAAGGCAAGGAAGATGATCATAAAGGGATGTACTTATCACTTAGTTCGGGTTCAGGATGTGGAAGTAGAGTCAAAAACCATTCAGTCCATCCCTGTGGTTCATGAGTTTCCCGAT
Organism: Nicotiana knightiana; assembly: GCA_005239525.1. Classification (NCBI taxonomy): domain Eukaryota; kingdom Viridiplantae; phylum Streptophyta; class Magnoliopsida; order Solanales; family Solanaceae; genus Nicotiana; species Nicotiana knightiana. Next base: position 17,633 of record ML404641.1, on the reverse strand, counting down.
GAGCTTAAGGGTCTCCCGGCAGAGCAAGAAATTGAGTTTGGTATTGACCTACAACCTGATACTCATCCAATATCTATTCTTCCCTATAGAATGGCCCCCGCAGATTTGAAAGAGTTGAAGGAACAACTAAAGGACTTGCTTCAAAAAGGCTTTATTAGACCTAGTACATCACCGTGGGGAGTGCCTGTGTTATTTGTAAGGAAGAAAGATGGTTCCTTACGGATGTGTATTGATTATAGAATATTAAATAAGGTGAAAATCAAGAATAAGTACCTGCTCTAGAGGATTGATAATTTATTTGATCAGTTGCAAGGTGCCAAGTGTTTTTCAAAGATAGACTTGAGGTCCGGGTACCATCAGGTAAGGGTTAAGGAGGAAGATATTCCGAAGACATCATTCAGAACCAGGTACGGGCACTTTGAGTTTCGTTTTATGTCATTCGGTTTGACCAATGCCCCAACATTATTCATGGATTTGATGAATCATGTGTTCAGGCCCTTTAGATCTATTTGTAATTGTATTTATCGACGATATATTGGTGTATTCTCGTTCAGAGGAAGAGCATGCAGATCATTTGTGTATTATGCTTAGAGTTCTACAAAAAGGGAAGTTGTATGCAAAATTCTCAAAATACGAATTCTGGTAGAACTTTGTAGCTTTAATTATCATTTCGGGTGAAGGCATCCGGGGGGATACACAAAAGATTGAGGCAGTAAAGACTTGGCCTAGACCCACAGCACTGACGGAGGTTCATAGCTTTCTCGGTTTGACAGGCTATTACAGGAGATTTGTAGAGGGATTTTCTTCCCTTTCAGCACCTTTGACAAAGTTGACTCAGAAGGGAGCAAAGTTTCAACAGACTGATGCTTGCGAATGGAGTTTCCAGGAATTAAAGGACAAATTAAATTCATCGCCGGTTCTAACGCTCCCAGAGGGGACCGATGGTTATGTGATCTATTGTGACGCTTCAGGAGTTGGGTTGGGTTGTGTACTAATGCAGCATGGTAAGGTTTTAGCTTATTCTTCCAGACAACTGAGGAAGCACGAGAAGAATTACCCGACCCACGATTTAGAGTTAGCCGCAGTGATTCATGCACTAAAGATGTGGAGGCACTACTTGTATGGCATTCATGTTGATATCTATACGGATCATCAGAGCCTCTAATATATCTTCAAGAAAAAGGAATTGAATTTACGTCAAATGAGATTGTTGGAGCTACTTAAAGATTATGACGTTGATATTTTATACCATCCGGGGAAGGCGAACGTGATAGACAATGCCCTCAGCCATAGATCTATGGGTAGTCTGTCATATTTACAGCCATAGAATAGGAGGATAGCCCCTGAGATTCATTAGCTAGCTAGTCTTGGAGTTCGATTACTAGACTCAGGTGATACTAGAATTACTATTCAGGATACGAAAACATCCTTGTTAGTAACTGAAGTGAAGGAACGCCAGTACGAGGATCCTGTGTTAGTTCATTATAGGGACACCACCTCTCCAAAAGAGAAGACACCGTTTGAGATTACAGAAGATGGAGTACTCGGATATCGAGGACGATTATAAGTCCCTAATGTTGCAGGGCTACGTTGGCAGGTTATGAGGGAAACTCACTATTCTCGTTATTCTATTCATCCAGGAGAAACCAAGATGTATCATGATACCAGGGAAGTATATTGGTGGGACAGAATGAAAAAGGATATAGAGGAGTTTGTTGCTCAGTGTCCTAACTGTCAGAAAGTTAAGATTGAGCATCAGAAACCCAGTGGATTATTGCAGGCTATGGAGATTCCGACTTGAAAATGGGAAGTAATCAATATGGATTTCATCGTAGGATTACCTCGTACCCAGCGTAAGTTCGATTTGATATGGGTGATTGTTGATAGGCTTACAAAGTCAGCCCATTTTCTGCTCGTTAGGACTCCATATTCCGCAGAAGATTATGCAATGCTTTATATTAAGGAGATAGTGCGACTGCATGTGTCCCTGTATCTAATATCTCGGATAGAGCAGCTCAATTTACAACTAATTTTTGGAGGTCCTTCCACAAAGGATTGGGGACTCAAGTAAGTCTTAGTACATCATTTCATCCTCAGACAGACGGACAAGTTGAGCGTACTATTCAGACATTGGAAGATATGTTACGAACTTGTGTGGTAGACTTCAAAGGTAGCTGGGATGATCATCTTCCACTTATCGAGTTTGCATATAATAATAGCTACCATTCCAGTATTTAGATGGCTCTATACAAATCTCTTTACAAACGGAAGTGTAGGTCGCCTATAGGGTGGTTCAATGTAGGGGAACTACATTAGTAGGACCGAAATTGGTACAATAGGCAATCGAGAAAATTAAGCTTATTAAGGAAAGGCTATTAGCAGCTCAAAGCCGTTAGAAGTCTTATGCGGATAATCAACGGTGAGACTTGGAATATCAAGTTGACGATTGGGTATTACTAAAGGTATCAGCGATAAAAGGCGTTATGAGGTTCAGAAAAAAAAAGGAAAACTTATCCCTTGGTACATTGGACCATATAGGATCATACGCAAGGTAGGCCAGGTAGCATATGAGTTGGACTTGCCTTTGGACTTGGAGTCTGTACATCCAGTCTTTAATGTGTCTATGCTCCGTAAATGTATCGGAGATCCTTCCAGAGTTGTGTCATTTGACGACATTCAGGTCACAGAGCAGCTATCATATGAAGAAACTTCCATTACTATATTAGACAGACATGTTCAAAGATTGAGAACTAAAGATGTAGCTTCGGTGAAAGTACTTTTGAGAAACAAAAATGTGGAAGAAATGACTTGGGAGGCCAAGGAAAACATTAAGTCTAGATATCCCTACTTATTTCCTCCTCCAGAGAAGGGTCCGACTGAGATGTCATAACCTTAAGGTACGTGTATGTATTCTTGTGTTAGTTATTGTCATTGGTCGTGTGAGGCCATCGTCGTTATTGATGATTGTGGTCCTATGTGGTGTTAAATTATTGAGTATCTACAGGAAGAATTAGTAGTAGCATTGTTTCCAAGGGCGACTCTCCAAGGGTATATAGATCCCGGAGAGTTAAAACATTCGAGGACAAATGTTTCTAAAGGGGGAAGGATGTTACATCTCGCATTTCGTACGTTAAAGTTTTGTCTTCAGTTAATTGATGTAGACTCAGGGATGATATTATCTTGAGGCTAACGTATTTATGCTATTTATAACAAGAGACAAGTAAGTGTCATGAAGAATAAAAGGTGCACGAATTAAAGAAAATGAGTTTCGTTGAAAGTGGCCAAATTGAGATAAAATATGGGTAGAGCGATAATGCCCGATAATTATGGACTACTACCATGCCAGGTACCATATGACCACGGTGGTATGATGTATAAAGTGTATTATAAATAGGTAGAATTGTAAGTAATTTAAGACAATTTTTAATTATACGGGTAATTGCTTAATTACCAGGTAACGAGACATTACCTAATTACCTAATATGTGAATAAAAACTAAAATTATCCCCCCACCCCACGTGGAAGCAAGCCACCTTCCAAAAGATGATTCTTAAGTCACCTTTAATTAGGTGGCAAAATACTACAACAAAACATGAATTGGTGCTAAGGAGCTATGTCTTGTATACACATTACTACAATCAAGATAATTATCATCCTTACTGCCATTCTCACAATAAGAAACATTAAACCATGAACTGATAAGAAGCCATAGAAAGTTAGCCATTGTCAATGCTTTCAGTAAATATTCATTTCTCATATCTTGAAAATAAGGTCTCAATCAAAACGTTAGAAACATTTAAAAATTCAAGCTCCTACTAGATAATAACAATGGGATTCTTGCAATCAAATTCTCCTACAAAGAATATTATACGGATTTTTTCTATTCCAGGTATGTTAAGTCTACCCCTTCTTTCTTTTTGGCATAATCCAAATTATACAGAAGAAACGAGCAAACGCACGGTTTCCATAAATTAATCTATTCATAGAAATATTAGGGGTATCTATATTCTTGATTCCCCATGTGAATTATTATTATCTTCTGTTCATGGGTCCCAGAAAAATACGTATTTGATAATGTTTATCCGAAAGGCATATTGATTTTTATGGCGTCCCGAGAAAATTTTATTAACGTATTCTTTATGTATTTCATGCATTTATACATGTACATCGATCCATGACCAAATGGCGTTATATACGTGTATATATGTATATTATATTTATATGGGATATGGAAAAATGTTACGGCGTTATATACGCGCCACCACCTGATCAGTTGGTACATGTTGATGATGTTGCCCACAGTGGCCGAGATGATATGATGGGATGCCCTCAGTGGCTTGATGATGTTATGTACACCTATACCGATGCATGTTACAACATTTATATGCACGTGCATGGCATTATAAATGTTTTATAATTTACAAAGTTATTCAGATATACAGATTGATTTCTTTATTCCATGTTTCATCTATGCCTTTTATGTACTGACTTTCATGCCTTACATACTCAGTACATTTTTTGTACTGACGCCCTATTTCACGGGGCCTGCGTTTCATGCCCGCAGGTGCAGGTAGGCAAACTGACGGCTCCCCTTCTTAGGATCCTTGGCTAGCGAGAGTTGGCGTGCTCCACTTGATCTGGAGCTGCTATTGATTTTGGTATGATATATATATATATATATATATATATATATATATATATATATGACATGGATCAGTCCCATCTTTGTACAATTGTATTTCTATTAGAGGTCTGTAGACATCATGTATATTTGGATAGTATATGGCCTTGCAGGCTGCCTGTTCTGGATATGTAGTTGTCTATAGTAGCCTTGTCAACTCGCCCAACGTACTCCGCACGTATAGGTACATATGCCTTTTAGGCAGATTTCCTTCATGTATGTTATGCTCGTAATTCAGCATATGTTAATCAGGTTTATAGCTTAGACACATGCTTAGGGGTGACAGGTAGGACTCGGGCACTCGTCGCGATCCATTGGTTTGGGTCATGACAGTAACAACATGGATTTTCTAGTTGGGCTTCCACTAACTTTGACGAAGTTTGATGCTATTTGGCTTATTGTGGATCGGTTGACCAAGTCCACGCATTATATTCCAGTTAGGACTACTTATTCTTTGGAGCGGTTGGATGATATCTACATCCGCGAGATTGTTCACCTTCAAAGTGTGCCGATGTCCATCATTTCAGATTGGGGAATGCATTTTACATCACTATTTTGGGAAGCAGTGCAACGTGAGTTTGGCACATAGGTTGAGTTTAGTATAGCATTTCACCCTCAGGTGAACAGGCAGTCAAAACACCTATTCAAATATTAGAGGATATGCTACGCGCTTGTGTCATAGATTTCGAGGGTTCATGAGATCAGTTTCTGCTGCTCGCAGAGCTTGCCTACAACAATAACTATTAATCAAGCATTCAGATGGCTCCGTATGAAGTTTTATATGGGACGGTGTCGGTCTCCGGTGGGATGGTTTGAGCTGGGTGAGGCTAGGTTGTTGGGTAGTGACTTAGTTCAGGATGTTTTGGACAAGGTTAAATTGATTCAGGATTGGCTTCGCGCTATGCATTCTAGACCAAAAAGCTACACTGATCAGAAGGTTTGTGATATTGCTTACATAGTTGGGGTGCTACTCAGAGTTTCACCCATGAAGGGTGTTATGAGGTTATGGAAGAAGGGCAAGTTGAGCCCTCGGTTCAGTGGCCCGTTTGAGGCGCTTAAGAGCATTGGAAAGGTGGCTTATGAGCTTGCCTTATCGCCTAGTCTATCGAGTGTTCATCTAGTGTTTCCTGTTTCTATGTTCAAGAAGTATTTTAGCGATCCGTCCAATGTTTTGTACTTTGGTACGATTTAGTTGGATGGTGATTTGACTTATGATGTGGAGCCGGTGGCCATTTTGGATCGGTAGGTTAGAAAGTTGAGGTTAAAGAATATAGCTTTAGTGAAGGTGCAGTGGAGAGGTCAGCCAGTTCAGAACATTACTTGGGAGACCGAGCGGGAGATGCAGAGCAGATATCTATGCCTATTTCAGATTCTAGGTATAGTTCTAGACCCGTTCGAGGACGAACGTTTGTTTAAGAGGGGGATGATGTAATGACCCGACCAGTATTTTTGAGTGTTGTAGCCCCATTCCCTCCGTTTACTTCTTATTTTATGCTCAATTTTTGTTATATGACTTTACGAGGAAGTTGGTTCGATCCCGGGGATGTTCCGGAATGAGTTGGGACACTTTGTCTCAAGGTTGGAAGCTTAAGTTGAAAAGGTTGACCGGATGGTGAATTATGTGTAAATAGCTCTGAAATAGAGTTTTGATGGTTCTGATAGCTCCGTTGGGTGATTTTGGACTTAGGAGTGTGTTCTGATAGTGATTTGGAAATATGTAGTTGATTTAGGCTTTAAATAGGAAAGTTGGAAAATTAGATGTTTTGGAAATTGAGAAGTTTGACCGAGAGTGGACTTTGTGGTTACCGGGCTTGGATATTTGTTTTGTGAGTTGGAGTTGGTCCTTTGTGTCAATTATGAATTGTGTGAAATATTTGAGGTCAATCTGACTTGATTTGATATGTTTCGACATCGATTGTAGAAGTTAGAATTTCTTAGTTTCTTTAGGCTTTAATTGGGGGAAGATTCGTGTTTTTGATGTTGTTTGATGTGATTTGAGGCCTCGACTAAGTTCATATTTTGTTTTAGGACTTTTTGGTATGTTTGGCGGAGGTACCGGAGGCCTCGAGTTGGTTTCGCACTTGCGGTTGGATTGGCCGCAGCTGCGGAGCCGCTGAAGCGGCGAAGCTTCCGCAGCTGCGAAGAGAATGAAAGTCATTAAGGGTTGCAGGCACGAAAAAGTTTCCGCAAATGCGGATACACATTTGCGCATGGGCGACCGCAGAAGCGAAATTGGTCAGGCAGCGCCGGATCGCAGGTACTAGGGAAATTCCACATCTGCGAGCCTGCATATGCGTGTGTGGCTTCGTAGAAAAGGAGGGTGAGCTAAAAATGGTAGTTCATAGAAGTGAACATTATTGCGTAGGAGTGAGCCCACGTATGGGGGATTAAGGTCCGCAAAAGCGATGGAGCAGAGTTTAAGTGCCTTCCGCATAAGCGGGACTTTTATCGCAAATGTTAAATTCATGGGTTTCATGATTTTTATCATATTGGACTTTGCAAACTCAGACTAAGGCGATTTTTGAGAGGGATTTTGAGGTGTTTCTTGAGTTAAGTCACTTGTGATCATTTTCATTCAATAATACTGTTTCCCCATTGAATTTCCCACCTAGTTTGTTTTTTTTTTAAGTTGAATTTTGGTAGTTTGAGGCTAGGGATTTGGAGAGTTAAATTTCGGGATTTGAGTGATGATTTGGTGTCAGAATTTGGTAAATTTGCTATGGTTGAATTGTGGTTGAATGAGCTTCTGAATTTTGTAACTTTTATCGGATTCCGAGTGTTTGCTCAGGGGTTGACTTTTGAGTTTACTTTTTTAACTTTTGATTAAGAACATAGTATTTTAATATGGAATTGATTCCTGTATATTGAGTTGATCATATCGAATTGTTGTTGCTAGATTCGAGGCAATCAGAAGCTGATTCACGAGGCAAGGGCTTGTTGGAGTAATGATTTGCTTGGTTTGAGGTAAGTAACACTTCTAAACTTGGTTTTGAGGGTACGAATCCCTGAAATTACGTGCTATGTGATTGGTGTTGAACCGACGCGCATGCTGGGTGATGGGCGTGTGGGCGTGCACCGTAGTAATTGTGATTTAGTCGATTATGTGGAACTGTGTAACTATCCTATTTGAACATTATTACTGTGCTCTATGTGTTAGAGCACTTGAGCTGTAATTTATGCTAGAAATCATGTCTAGGCTATATGCTGGTTCTATTAGGACCCACAATGGTCGTTCTTTGTTGTAGAGTTATTTGCTTAACTGCAGTTATTAATCAGTCGCATTCATTATTTCATATCATATCTTAGTCTCTATTTTCGTATATTGTCACATCTTGTATCATTGATTTGGGCTGCTTAGCATGGGTGTTGCGAATCCCATAGGCTAGAGAGATTAATGACTGAGTGAGGCCGAGGGCTTGTTTGCGATTGGTATTTATGGGATCGAGCTGCACGCTGCAACATGTTTTATTGATTTATGCTAGGATTTGGATAATTATAGTGCTTAGGCTAGATCTGCCCCTCCGGAGTCAGCACACCCACAGTGAGCGCAGTTGCCATTGATTCACGATATTCGATTCAGGCTGAATCTACCTTGTGCAGTGCTGAGTGATTGAGTGTGATGAGTGAGATCTGAGATAGTTAGGTTGATTACTACGGAGTGAGTGTATGCGAGGATTTCTTTGTGTTGCATCACATACGATATGCATATTGGCATGCAGATATAGCGATGTCTTATTCTTCGTACCGTATTGACTTGACATATTTTATTTGTTCTGAGTTTAACTGTTAAACTTGAAAGCATGTATACATTTCATGTACAGTATTTCTGTAAATGATCTGTACCTGTGAGGCTCGTCTTTACTTTCAATCCAAAGGTTAGATTTGTTACTTATTGAGTTGGTGTTATTCGCTGCACTTCGTGTGCAGATCCAGGTGTTTCCGGGCACTCTAGTTGTTGATCAGGGTTTCCAATCGTTTGGATATTTTCAAGGTAGCTGCCCTGGCGTCCGAAGACCTTGACTCTCCTCCCCTATCCCTCAATTTTAGTTATTAAGTTTATGTTCTTAGACAGGGTGTCAGTCTTTGTATTTGTATAGATGCTCATGAACTTAGTGGCACCTGGAGTTTGGGAAACTTCTATATTGAGTTGTGACGTTTTCATCCAATTTTTATGAGATTTTCACTTATTTAAATTTGTTCTAGTAGATTTAAAATTTTAAAGTGTTGGTGTGTATAAGTTTTCGTCTTGCCTAGTAATCATGATAGGCGCCATCATGACATATTGGATTTTGGGTAGTGATACTTCATGTTGACCTTTCTATTCATTTTTGCTCATATCAGTGCTCCTCGTAACAATATTCGATGGACTACATAAGGACCCTTCCAATTTTGCTTCCCATTGGCTTATTCTTTATGAGGAAATATTTTTTCAAAACCAACTACTCCGGTGAAAATTGCCGAGGCTTCACCCTCTTGTTGAATGTACTGGCCATCTTACTTTGATACAGAATACCATAGAATATCACGTCCATTTTCTTTTTGTCAATGGGCATGAGTTGCTCCTTCCTGACCCGATGGATGTTCTCATGAGGATCCTATAACCCAACAAAGAGAAGGATACTTTTCTCGTGCCATTGCATGTGATTGTCCACTATCTTTTGTAAGATCCTTTGATGTGTTTGTTGGATGAATCAACTGGTCCATGCATTTGCGGCTTGTGGTTGTGGAATTACGATAGATGATTCTAGACTTCTCATACATCTCTCTCATGAGATTGCTATTGAGATGCTGCATTGTTTGTGATTATCGACTCCGGTTCCCGAACTGGCAGACCATGTTGTTACAGACGAAATTTGCCACCACATTCTTCGTAACGGTCTTGTATGTAGAAGCTTCTACCCATTTGGTGAAGTAGTCAATGACTACCCGGATGGAACGATGTCTGTTTGATGTGGCGGGATCTATAGGTCCAATCACGTCCATATCCCAAGTATCCGGCTCTTAAAATCTTCTTTGCCAAGGTGAAACCATTCATATGAGGTTCACATGTTACTGCGTGTACGTCTTATAGAAATCTAGTTGCTTCAATAGAATCTACACAACTTAACAGACCCAAGTCCGGGGTCCTCCTATACAGGACTTCCCGTTAAGGAAAAAGTGATTTGCTATCCTTCTAATTACTCACTTTTGCCCATTGGTGGCATTCTCCAGATAATCTGTTGTTTCGAGGAACCTCTTGACGTCATATTACCATGGCTTACGTCGATCTCTTCATCTACATGGAAACATTATGATGCTGATACCGAACCTCTATCTCATATGGTCGATGTAATTCTTATCTAGATGTTGGATCATGGATTAAAAGTCTGCAAGAGCATCAACAAACTCGTTCTGGATTCTAGGAATGTGTTTGAGCTCAATCTTGGTGAACTTCTTGCATAACTCTTTCATGCAATGCATGTACATAAGGATCTTGACATTCATGGTAGCCTATTCACCTTAGACTTGATGTATCAGTAGGTCAGAATCTCCTATGACTAAAAGCTCTTTGATGTTCATGTCTACTTCCATCCTAATCCCGAGAATGCATGCTTCATAATCGACCATATTATTGGTGCAAGGGAACCTTATCTTAGCTGAAGCCGGGTAATGCTGTCTCTGCATATGGTTAAAATCGGAGAACCCGATTTTACGATTATTACAGCACCCCAAAGGCTCGAAGGTTCAAGTTTTGGCATCGAGGGGGCACATCGAGGGATCTCGACCCCGGAGCAGTGTAGATCGAAGAAGATCATGGAAAGGCGGGAAATCCCCACAAGGCACGTGGTTAAAGCTAACCAAGTACGCAAAACAGTACAGGACCGTACTGTGGCATTAAATGGTTATACCGGCCATCTCTCTTGTGTAATAATTACACATGTCCTATGTTGGGATTCCCCCTAAAATATAAAGGGGACCCTTGTCACTTTTTAAGACACATGATATTCAGTACAAAAACAAGAACATCCCCTGGTCTCTAACTAAAACATTCTCTACAATTGTTTCATTGATTAATTGCCTTTCATTTATTCTGTTCATTAGTTGTTCTTCATTTATTACTCGTTATTAATCACAAATAGGCAATCTTTGAGGCCTTCAATACTATTATATCATTCTCGACAGCCCCTTTTGAAGCTCCTAAGCTCGACCTCGAGGCCCATTCCGACCGACCTTGAGACCTCGTCTCTCCGCTGCTCGGTTTGCATAATCTCGTTACCCTTTGCTCTTATTTTGTTTTCTCACTTCTCACTTAGCATCTACTGCCTAAACAACTGGTATTAAAATATATCACGTATTTTTAGAACATTAAAATCAAATATAATTGTAATTACCATTTTCAAGGTAAACAGTTTGGTGCCCACCCTGGGGCTAAAAATAATAGTGATTGTTTTAGTGCTGGCTTTCTAAAAACGCAAGTTATTCTTTACACTTTTTCTTGTCCAAGAATCTTCAATATCATGTAAAAAAATGTCTAACTCAGTAAACGCACACTAAAACAACGTTCCTGAGGATCACAGAGAGAATGGCGCAACTGCTTCAGGTGCCGGTGTGCTACCGCTAAACCCCAAAGGGACGCCAGTGCAAATCCATGTCGATGAAGGCTCACACAACGCTCAAAATGTCGATGTGAGATCTCATACAGACAAAAGTGTGCGTGAGGGAGACCAGCATGAAGCGCAGGGAGCCCCTGCTCAAAGGGAAAGGGAAGTTAGCCTTTATGTCATTTTTGAGGTGTTGCAAGCACAACAGGTGGCTAATTCTTAGCTACAAAGCCATGAGATAACCCCAAGCTAGCACTACTAGAAAACGGCTCCTCGAGTTGAACAGGAACAAGAAAGGTCGAGCAATAATGGGTCAGCAGCCGACCCCATCATTGTGAAGATGCTCGAAGACCTCGCAAAGAGGATTGAATCAGGCGAAAAGAAGATAGAAGCTAACGAAAAAAAAGTGAAGACCTATAACTCGAGGGTCGATCAGATCCCGGGCGCACCCCCGATTCTGAAGGGTGTAGATTCAAAAAAGTTAGTGCAAAATCCAATCCCATCAAGTGCAGGCCCATTTCAAAGAAATTCAGAATGCCCGATCTCCCGAAGTACAATGGGACCTCAGACCCGAATGAGCACATTACTGCCTACACTTGTGCTGTGAAAGGGAACAACCTAAGAGATGAGGAGATTGAATCCGTACAATTGAAAAAATTAGGAGAAACACTATCCAAAGGGTCCATGATGTGGTATCATAATCTGCCCCCGAACTCGATAGACTCATTTTCCATTATGGCGGACTCCTTTGTGAAGGCACATGCTTGTGCCATCAAGGTCGCTACGAGGAAATCTGATGTCTTCAAAATCAAGCAATGAGAGAATGAGATTCTAATGGAGTTCGTATACCGCTTCCAACTGGAAAGAATGGAAGTACCACTGGACTCCGATGATTGGGCAGTACAAGCCTTCGCTCAGGGCTTGAAGGAACGAAGCTGGATAGCTTCGAAGCAGTTGAAGCAAAACTTGATCGAATATCCCGCTGTAGTTTGGGCGGATGTTCACAACAGGTATCAGTTGAAGATCAGAGTCGAGGATGGCTAATTGGAGGCCCCCTCGGGTTCGGTGTATCCCAGCAGGATCTTAGCAAAGGAATCGAGGCTCCTAGAAAGAGATCTGAGGCAATGCAAAGAAAGGTATCAACCGTACATAGAAAATCGGAGAAATATCCCGAGGCGTAACGTACCTCGAAGTGACCAAAGGATGGACCGAGGACAGAATCCTCGGGGACTCGTGAACAAAGCATGGTTCGACAGTCACACTGGGCCGGTAGAGGCACCTCGACTATCTGATTACAACTTCAACATTGATGTTTCAGGTATCATATCGGCTATAAGTAAAATTGGGACACCAGGTGGCCAAGACCCGTGCTATCAGATCCTTTGCAGAGGAACCCCAACTTGATATGTGAATATCACGGTACCCACGGTCATAAAATCGAGGATAGTAGACAGCTTCGAGAATAAGTGGCCTGACTGGTTAGCAAAGGGCACCTCTGAGAGTTCCTCAGCGACCGAGCTAAAAACCAATTTCGGGAAAGAGAGGCAAAAAAGAAAAATGAAACAGAAGAACCACGACACGTCATCCACATGATTATTGGTGGAGCCGACGTCCCTCGGGGACCCGTTTTTAAGCAAATAAAAGTATCCATCACCAGGAAAAAGCGAACTCGGAGATACATACCTGAAGACGTCCTTTCATTCAGCGAAGAGGACATCGAGACCTTGTCACAACCTCATAATGACGCATTGGTAATTTCTTTTCTTTTGAATAAATTTCAAATTAAATGTGTGCTCGTGGATCCAGGTAGCTCTGCCAACATAACTAGGTCAAGGGTGGTAGAGAAACTCGGGTTGCTCGACCAGATCGTGCCCTCCTCCCACGTCCTCAACTGATTCAACATGGTGATCGAAACAACCAAAGGGGAAATCATCCTCCCAATTAGTGTGGTCGGTACAAGTGAAAACACCAAGTTTCATGTCATCGAATATGACATGAGATACAATACATTACTCGTTAGGCCGTGGATTCACAGTATAAGGGCGGTGTCGTCGACCCTTTATCAAATGATGAAGTTCCCTATGAAGGATGGAATAAAAACTGAATACGGGGAACAACACGCATCAAATGAAATTTTTGCAGTGCACGATGTGGCACCGACACCTTCTACATCGAAGGAGCTAAAAGACAAGAAAACGACCAAGTTGCAATTGCAAACTACATCCTCGGATGAACGAATAAAAGACCGTGTCGCACCCTCGGAACGAATAATCGAAGCATATCGAGGCTTGAGCGCCACCACAGCTAAGGTACAACCCTCTTCCTCTTTCCTTCACGTTTTACACTAACCTATGTGCAGTTGTTCGATTGAAAAAGAATCGGAGTACCTCCAGCTCGAAGGCCTTAGGTTTTAAAGCATGCGTTGCGCTCTTTTTCCCTGACGTCGGATTTTATCCCAAATGAGGTTTACCGACAAGGTTTTTAAAGAGGAGACACCCATATGCTACCTAAGGAGAAGTCACCAAGTATTAAAGGCTTCTCTTCCATCAACCTCAAATACTGAAAGGCATCCCCCCGGGAGATCACTGAAATATGCTGAAGAGGGTCTCGATAGGAGAACAATGTATAGGACCATACGATGGAATGAACCGTGTCCACATAGAATAATCCAACCCTTGATGGTGAAAAAGGTGTACTTGTACCAAGTAATCGGAGAAGAATTTTTTATCATCAAAACACTTCGCGCGTCAAAGAAATTTGCTATTTTCAAAGAAAGGGCCCCAGGGCCCAAAATTTAACGACCACTCGGGGACTGCCCTCGACAGTCACCCCATCGAGTCAGCAAAAACTCGAATCCATAAGACCTCAAGGTCGGCAAATTCGAGCTCATAAGCCCTCCATGAGGTAATATCAACAACATAAGCCCTCCATGAGGCAATATCAACTCCGACTCGGGGACTGTCCTCGACGGTCGGCTTATCAAGCTATCTAACTCGAAGCCGTAAGACCTCAGGGCCAGAAACTTCAAGAACATAAGCACTCCATGAGGAAATATCAACAATATAAGCCCTCCATGAGGCAATATAAACTCCGACTCAGGGACTGTCCTCGACGGTCGGCTCATCAAGCAATCTAACACGAAGCCATAAGGCCTCAGGGCCGGCAACTTCGAGCATGCAAGACCTCCATGAGGCACTATCACCAACGTAAGTCCTCCATGAGGAAATATCACAAACGTAAGCCCTCCATGAGGCAATATCACTGATGCAAGTCCTCCATGAGGCAATATCAACAATATAAGCCCTCCTTGAGGCAATATCAACTCCGAGTCGGGGACTGTCCTCGACAGTGGGCTCATCAAGCTATCTAACTCGAAGTCGTAAGACCTTAGGGCCGGAAACTTTGAGCTCATAATCCCTCCATGTGGAACCAATATATGCCCTCCACGAGGCAACATGAAAACTGTAAGACCTCAAGCAAGGCATGTACAAACTTGTAAAACCATAAAAAGGCATAATCCCGATATCAAAGTAAGGCTATATATTAGAACTTGTAAGACCTCTAAAAATGCATACCCTCAATATAGACGCTGAGACTATCTCGCTCGGGGACTAAAAGGCTACGGCCAAATACAATGACCACCGTCATAAGGCTCCGGCCAAAGTAACGTGACTCGGAGACATCCGACTATTGCCATAAAATCACAGGCCTCCAATTACTTCGAAGAAACTTCGAAAAGAACCTGTTAAAGGTCGTACCGACCTAAAGCGTAAGACCCCAAGTCGCCAGCTACACTAAAGGTCGTACTGACCTAACGCATAAGATCCCAGGTCGCCAACTACAGGTCGTACTGACCCAAAGAGCCTCAGGGCTGATTTAAAAACCTAAGGGCCGATGGGCTCGAGTCGAAACCCGACTCGGAGACTGAGCCCTAAACTGTTAACTAAAGTGCCTCAGGGCCAAATACGTAAGAGCCTAAGTCACCAGCTACACAAAAGGTCGTACCGACCTAACGCGTAAGAGCCCAAGTCGCCAGCTACAGGTCGTATTGACCCAAAGCGCCTCAGGGCCGATCTAAAAACCTAAGGGTTGATGAGCTCGAGTCAAAGCCCGATTCGGAGACTGAGCCCTAAATTGTTAAATAAAGCGCCTAAGTGCGAAATGCGTAAGAGCCCAAGTCGCCAGCTACACCGAAGGTCGTACCGACCTAACATGTAAGAGCCCAAGTCTCCAGCTATAGGTCATACCGACCCAAAGCGCCTCAGGGCCAATTTATAACCCCAAGGGTTTCGTCTCAATGTCTAATGCATCGGCCTAATTATCGGCAAGCAAATCAGACAAACCAAAGAATCTTTCATATATATATATATGTGTATTACAAATGTTCATTTACAATGCTCCCACATGAGTCCTTACAAAGAACAAGGAAGGAAAAACTAGTCTGCTCTAAGGACCAGCTCCCTCGAAAGCCTTCAAATACCAACATCGGCACCGGAAGAAAGGAAAAACTCGGCGTCGATCTCATCTGCCTTGGCCTGCTTTATCTCTTCCGATAGATCAAAGCCCCTAGTGTGAATCTCTTCGAGAGTCTCCCTCCGAGACCTATATCAGGCATACCTATTTCCCCCTCTCTCTGTCAAAAGCGCCTCTCAGCTCAGCCAGAGCATCAGTATCATCTTTCAAATAAACGAACACTTTCTTATCAATCTTTGCTCGAACTTCTTCAGCTTCAGCCCGGGCATCTACGACCTCGACCTTTATATTCACAAGATCAGTCTCGAGCTTGACAATCCTGCTCGTCTGAATCGAGCTACTTTCTCGAGCATTACAAAGTTGTACCTCGAGGGCAGAGGCCTTGGCCAAGGCATTCCTTTGGACGAAAACATGAATGCATATCTGCCCCTTCAACACATGGCATTCGGAATTCACTTGCCCGACCTCGCCCCAAAGGCGTTCCAGTATTTTCTTTTTTCTCTACAGCTGAAGCACCGAAACATTTTTTTCCAAAAGCGGGAAAGGAAGCATGTACTCCTTCAAGATAAGGTTACATGATGCTCGAGATTGCCTTCATAGTTTCGACTCCGATGCATCTCCGACCGAAGATGTATCAACTCTTTCATCTTCTTAATGCAAAGAAGCCTGATAGATTTTTCCTTGCCCAAATCTTCCTGCAACATTGTCTCAAAACGAAGCAGCTCGAACTTGAGCTTGTCAAAAACCTATGGAAAAGAAGCCTCACTTCAAAGAATGACGATTCATAGCAGAAAAGACAACAAAGCCGATCAAAACTCACCTCGAAACAGAGCCGCTGAGCCGCCTCAAAAGTTGAGCGTGCATCTACTGGCCTATCCCCATCGACTCCAGTTGAACCGCTCTCAATAGGGGCATGAACACTCGAGACCCCACTTGGATCAGGCGGCCCCCTGGCCCCGAACGTCACTTGAAGTACTTTCAAGGGAATAAGTATATGATGGTGAAGGGCTCTTGCTCCTTCCCTATCGAGGAACCTCTCCCACAAAACTAGAGTTCTCAAGCCTAGCAAAATCGGCAACCTCGGGAGGCCCCCTGGCTCGAGCCGTAGACAAAGAACCATCCTCCCGAGGAGAGCTGGTATCCAAAGAATAAAAAATGCATATGAAGTCCTCTCTAGCGACGGCATCTGCTGTGTGTCTCTGAACAGGCCCCGCCTTGATGAGAATGTCCTCATTATCGCGCCCCCTCTTTCGTCTCCTTTCGGATCGGTCAGGGTTTTTAACGTTATTGGACAACTCATTTCTTTTGGGATAAGGGATGTAGAGGATTTGAAGAGTCGCCACCTAACAAATTAAGGTGCGTTAGGGAACCTATTAAGGGTCACAATGACACTAATTGAATAACCAGAGATTGGGTAAGGGCAGTGTGGAAGAGCCAGCTCCAGTGCATTAAAGTTCAGAGGGGAAGAACTTAAGGACCTAAGAGTAGAGTGAGAGTGCTTGACATAGTTTTTGATTATGCTTNAAAATACACGTCGTATGTGCCTAATGGAGTTTATTTAATGTGTAGGTGAGTTGGAAATGGAAGCCGAGCTAAATGAGAGCATAAACGTTGGAAAATACGCGCAAGAGCCGAAAAGGAGAGACCCGAGACAAGCCTGGCGTTAGCCAGGCATTTGGCTCTTAAGGCCAGGGGCTGCCTGGCGTTACACCCCAAACGCCAGGGGGTGCCTTGCGTTACCCAGGCGTTACACCCCAAACGCCAGGGGGTGCCTGGCGTTACCTAGGCGTTACACCCCAAACGCCAGGGTACCTGTTTCGATGAAGTCCGAGTTGTAAAGGTTTTTAAGTGTTTTCAAGTGAGAATATGAGTCTCTTACACGGTTAGGGTTTATCCCA
>ML404640.1:0-13504 GCA_005239525.1 Nicotiana knightiana | reverse complement strand
CATAGGTGGAGGTCAGACTCATAGAGGTGGAGGACAGGCCACGAGAGGTAGAGGTCAGCCCGCAGTCGATCGACCCAGAGATGTTAAGGTTGGAGGGGCTCCGCCCCAGTGCTATGCTATTCCTACCAGGCCTGAGGCTGAGGCCTCTGATGCAGTTATTACAGGTATGATTTCAGTTTGCAGCAGAGATGCTTCGATTTTATTTGATCCGGGTTCTACATTCTCCTATGTGTCTTCATATTTTGCACCTTATCTGAGCATGACCCATGGTTCCCTGAGTACTTCTGTATATGTGTCTACCCCGGTGGGTGATTCTATTATGGTAGATCGAGTCTACCGTTCATGCGTAGTGGTTATTGGTGGTCTGGACACTCATGTAGATCTTTGCTTCTTGATATGGTTGACTTCGATGTTATTTTTGGGATGGATTGGTTATCTCCCTACCATGCTATTCTGGACTGTCATGCCAAGACAGTGACCTTGGCCTTGCCAGGAGTACCTCGTTTGGAGTGGAGAGGGATTTCTAGTCATTCTTTCGGTAGAGTTATTTCATTTATGAAGGCTCGGCGTATGGTCGAGAAGGGTTGCTTGGCCTATTTGGCCTATGTTCGTGATTCTAGCTGAGGTTCCTTCTATGAAGTCTGTGCCCGTGGTTCGTGAGTTTCCAGAGGTATTCCCTGCTGACCTGCTGGGTATACCACCCAACAGGGATATTGACTTTTGCATTGAGTTGGCTCCAGGCAGTCAGCCCATTTCTACCCCGCCATATCGTATGGCCCCGCCAGAGTTGAAGGAGTTGAAGGATCAGTTGCAGGATTTGTTGGATATAGGCTTTATTAGGCCTAATGTTTCTCCGTGGGGTGCCCCAGTGTTGTTTGTCAAGAAGAAGATGGCTCGATGAGGATGAGTATTGACTACCGGCAGTTGAACAAGGTTACTGTTAAGAATAAGTATCCTTTGCCAAGGATTGATGATTTATTCGACCAGCTTCAGGGTGCTTTAGTTTTTTCCAAGATTGACTTGAGATCTGGTTACCATCAGCTGAGGATTAGGGCGTCTGATGTCCCTAAAACAACCTTTCGTACTCGGTATGGGCATTATGAGTTCTTGGTGATGTCATTTGGGTTGACAAATGCCCCCGCTACTTTTATGGAGTTGATGAACCGGGTGTTCAGGCCCTATTGGACTCATTTGTGATTATTTTCATTGATGATATTTGGATTCTCCTGTAGCCGTGAGGAGTATGAGCAGCACCTTCGAGTCGTCCTCCAGACTCTGAAGGATAGTCAGTTATATGCCAAATTTTCCAAGTGTGAGTTCTGGTTAGGTTCAGTTGTATTTCTAGGCCATGTGGTATAATCATAGGGTATTCAGGTGGATCCCAAGAAGATTTCAGCAGTCAGAGATTGGCCTAGGCCCACTTCAGCTACAGAGATTCGGAGTTTCTTGGGCTTAGCAGGTTATTATCGTCGGTTTGTGGAGGGCTTTTCATCCATTGCATCCCCAATGACCAGATTAACTCAGAAGGGTTCCTAGTTCAGGTGGTCGGATGAGTGTGAGGCGAGCTTTCAGAAGCTCAAGACAGCCTTGACCACGGCACCGGTGTTAGTTCTGCCCACATGTTCAGGGCCATATACCGTGTATTGTGATGCTTCACGGGTGGGACTTGGTGCAGTGTTGATGCAGGATGGCAAGGTTATAGCCTATGCTTCTCGTCAGTTGAAGTTCATGAGAAGATCTATCCAGTTCATGATTTAGAGTTACCAGCTATTGTTCATGCGTTGAAGATTTGGAGGCATTATCTGTATGGGGTGCCATGTGAGGTGTTCACGGATCATAAGAGTTTGCAGTATTTGTTCAAGCAGAAAGAGTTGAATATGAGGCAGAGGAGATGGTTAGAGTCGTTGAAGGATTATGACATTACCATCTTATATCATCCGGGGAAGGCCAATGTGGTGGCCGATGCTTTGAGCCGGAAGTCGGCCAGTATGGGTAGTCTTGCTTATCTATCAGTTGGAGAGCGACCTCTTGCTTTGGATGTTCAGGCTTTGGCCAACCTGTTCATGAGATTGGAGGTTTCTGAGACTAGTAGTGTTTTGGCCAATACTGTGGCCCGTTCTTCATTGTACGATCGTATTTGGGCCAGGCATTATGATGATCGTCATTTGTGTGTTCTTAGAGACACGGTTCGGCACGGAGGTGCCAAGTAGGTCTCAGTTGATGATGAGGGAGTTTTGAGGATGCAGGGTCATATTTGTGTACCCAATGTTGATGTCATTCGTGAGTTGCTATTGTAGGAGGCCCATAGTTCTCGGTATTCCATTCATCCGAGTGCCGCAAAGATGTACCAGGATTTGCGGCAGCATTATTGGTGGCGGAGGATGAAGAAGGATTTGTAGCATATGTAGCTAGGTGCTTGAACTGTCAGCAGGTGAAGTACGAGCACCAGAGACTCGGTGGTTTGATGCAGCAGATTGAGCTTCCCGTGTGGAAGTGGGAGCGTATCACCATGGTTTCTTCGGAGAAGTTGGCAAAAATCTACATCAGGGAGATTGTTCGCCTGCATGGTGTGCCTGTGTCCATTATTTCTGATCAAGGTACTCAGTTTACTTCCCATTTCTGGAGAGTATTTCAGCGTGAGTTGGGCACACGGGTTGATTTGAGCACATCATTTCATCCTCAGACGGACGGAAAGTCCGAGCGTACTATTCAGATTTTGGAGGATATGTTGCGAGCATGTGTCATTGATTTTGGGGGTTCATGGGACCAGTTCTTTCCTTTAGCTAAGTTTTCCTACAATAACAGCTATCAGTCGAGCATTCAGATGGATCCGTATGAGGCGGTGTCGGTCGCCAGTTGGGTGGTTCGAGTCGGGAGAGGCTAGATTGTTGGGTTCAGAGTTAGTCCAGGATGCCTTGGATAAAGTGAAGATTATTCAGGATAGATTTCGTACAGCTCAGTCCAGGCAGAAGAGTTATGCGGACCGCAGAGTTCGTGCTTTGGCATTTATGATTGGAGACCGGGTATTTCTTCGGGTGTCGCCCATGAAGGGCGTGATGAGGTTCGAAAAGAAGGGAAAGTTGAGCCCTAGGTTCATTGGTCCATTTGAGATTCTGGACAAGGTGGCAGAGGTGGCCTACAGACTTGCTTTTCCACCTAGTCTATCAGCCGTACACCCGGTGTTTCATGTATCTATGATTCGGAGGTATATTGTCAATCCCTCTCATGTACTTGATTTCAGCGGTGTCCAGTTGGACAAGGATTTGACTTATGAGGAGGAGCCGGTAGCCATATTAGCTTGGTAGGTTCTTCAGTTGAGATCGAAGAGTTATCCTTCGGTTCGTGTTCAGTGGAGAGGTCAACCTATTGAGGCAGCTACCTGGGAGTCCGAGTTCGATGTGCGGAGCCGATATCCCCATCTTTTCCCCGATTCAGGTACCTTTCTATGTCCGTTTGAGGACGAACGGTTGTTTTAGAGGTGGAGATTGTCATGACCCAAAAGGTCATCCCGTGTAATTTTAACTAAATCTGTGTTCCGAGACCGTGCCTTATATCTCACCTCGATTTGCCTGCGCAGCCCGGTCGTATAGCCGGGAAGCCATTATGTGAAAAATTGATAAAAATGATATTTTGTGTTGAAATTTGAATAAAGTTGACTTTGGTCAACATTTTTGGTAAACGGATCCGGACCCGTGATTTGACGGTCCCGGAGGGTCCATAGGAAAATATGGGACTTGGGCGTATGCCCGGAATCGAATTCCGTGGTGCCAAGTTCGAGAAATGAATTTTTGAAGAAAACTGTTTTTTGAAAAAACAATAAGGTTTTTGAAAATGAGATTTGATGTGAAGCCTATGAAACAGGCCCTTATTATGGTTCCGGAGCCCGGAACAGGTTCAATATGTCTTATATGTGTTATCTGTGAAATTTGGTGAGAAACGGACTTGGTTTGACGTGATTCAGATCGAAAATGGAAAAATTAGATGTTTTTGAAGTTTAAAGGAATTTCATTGATTTTGAGGCTTAATTCGATGTTTATGATGTTACTTTGGTGTTTTGATTACTTGAATAAGTCCGTAGAATGTTTATGAGGTCGTGTGTGTATTTGGTTTTGATCCCCGAGGGCTCGGGTGAGTTTCGGGTAGGTGTCGGAGTGCTAAAACTAGGAAAAATCTGGTGTAAAATGAGTTTTCTGGTGTCTGATGTTTTACTCTATGCGATCGCAAAGGTCCTTCCGCGATCACATCGCTTTGTGCTTAGGGAGATGTTCTATGACACTATGTGATTGAATAGTGTGCCCCGCGATCGCATAGTGTAGGGGTAGTCTGGGTGGGGGGGGCTGGTCCGTTGTTCTGTGCGACCGCACGTCTCTTCCTGTGATCGCGATGGTGGGGGTTAGGGATCCTGTGCAATCACAATTGATAGTCCGTGATCGCGTAGCTTAAATAGACTGTCCTCTATACGATCACAGCTCTTTATCCGCGATCACATCGGTCATTTTCACCCAGTTATTTCAAGTGTCAAAAACAGAATGTTTCATTACGGGATTTTTGCAAAATTTCATAAACGCTCTTCTTCCCCAAACCCCATAGACAACCTTTGAAGAGCTCCATCACCACAGCCTCTTAGGTAAGTAATTATAACCTCGTTTTCTTCCATTTTCATCAACATTTATTAGATTCTAGGCCTAAAATCATGGAATTAAAGGTAGAAAATTGGGTTTTTGGGTAGAATTAGGGCTTTTCGAATTTTTGGGAATTTGACCTCGTTTTGGGGTCGGATTTCAAAACAAATTGTATATTCGGGCTAGTGGGGGAATGGCTGATCGGGTTTTGATCCGAACCTTGTGTTTCGACCAAGCGGGTCCGTGGGTCGAATTTTGGAATTTTTGGAAGAATGTTGAGAAATCTATATTTAAGCATTGGAATTGAATTGTTTAGCATTTATTGATATTATTGAGTCGATTATTTATAGATACGATTGTTTTGGAGTCGGGTTCAAAAGAAAAAGCGGTGGTAGAGGCTCTATTTGCATTCTTGGAGCCGAGGTAAGTGTTTGGCCTAATCTTAGCTTGAGGGAATAGGTGTTGAGTCATATGTGCTACGTGTTATTATCATGTTCAATGTATAGGTGAGGCGACGAGTACCTATACC
The DNA here is from genome assembly GCA_005239525.1 of Nicotiana knightiana. Classification (NCBI taxonomy): domain Eukaryota; kingdom Viridiplantae; phylum Streptophyta; class Magnoliopsida; order Solanales; family Solanaceae; genus Nicotiana; species Nicotiana knightiana. Next base: position 8,353 of record ML404640.1, on the reverse strand, counting down.
TTGTTGTCAAGCATGCCCGTGAGTCATAACTTATAGTATATGTGTTTTTCTTCGATAGCCACTGTGTTATCAAGTAGATTTCATTTTGGATATTATTTAATTGTTGGAAATACTTGGTTGTAAACACTGTTGATTAGTTGTTCGGTTGAGGATTATTTGGTTATGTTGTACGTTCAGTGAGATTGGTTATAGTTGTGTCCCTTGCCGGGATGATGATATTTCTGTTATTGTTCCCTTGCCGGGATGTTGTAAAATTATGGTTCTTATTGTGGTTCTTCCTTGCCAAATTGTGTTCTGGTTATTGTTTGGGTGAGGAAGAGTTTAAAGCATGAAGGGTGATGTCGTGCCATGATTTATATTTAAAAGCACGAAGGTTAATGTCGTGCCGATATTGTGATCTTAAAAGCACGAAGGGTGATGTCGTGCCACGATATGAGAGATAATGCACGAAGGATAATGCCGTGCCATGATATTGTGAGGTAAAAGCACGAAGGGTGATACCGTGCACTTGTTTTGGTTAGAATGAGAGTAAAGCACGAAGGATGATGTCGTGCACTTGTTTTGGTGAGACTGAGAGTAAAGCACGAAGGGTGATGCCGTGCACTTGTTTGTTCTCTGTTGTTATTTTGATACTAGACGATTGTCATATTCTGTTACTCAATAAGTGTTTTTCCCCTTCGTACCCTGGCATGTTTTTCCCGTATTTGTACTTAACTGTTTACTTCATGCCGTTATTTCTATTATATATTATTGAATTGCACAGGTGTTTATTATTTGTCGTGTCCTAGGCTCGTCACTACTTCGTCGAGGTTAGGCTCGGCAATTACTCAGTAGATGGGGTCGGTTGTACTGATGCTACACCTGCACTTCTTTATGTTGTGCAGATTACGGTACCGGACCTGGTGGACAGTGATCGAGGGAGTATCCTTCAGTCCACAGGCGACACTGAGGTAGTCCTGCAAGTCTTTCATCCAAGTCAGCCCAACCCTTTCATCCAAGTCAGCCCTTTCATCCAAGTCAGCCCAACCCTCAGTCTTCATGGTATAAGGTTTTTTGACATCAACATCTAGTACCTTGTATAATCATTGTTGGATGACCAGATCCCTCATCCTTCTTTGCGATGTTGAGAAACCGTTATCTCCGTTATTTTTCTACCTCGTACTTTACACCAGACTTTTTATTTTTCACCGAGTATAGTACTACCGACAATGAATAGTATTTCTGTGAGTGAGAAGATCCGATACCAGTTGTTGGGAATAAACCTCCATGAAATAATAGTGTAGCACGAGATATAGTAATTAACAAGAATAAAAGAGTGACAATGACACAAGGATTTTTACGTGGAAACTCCTTTTGAATATGAAAATAAACCACGACCCCGAAAGAAGCAACTGATATCACTATAGCAAGGAATTTTACACTTTATAGGTCCAAGTAAAATACTTCAAAGACCACTAAAACACTCAAAAGAAAATAACCCTCTTTTGATATTCACACCTCACTACAATATCGCTCACTCTCCATTTTTCTTACAGACTATTTTCTTATACCCTATTTGTGAAACTTCACTATTTATTTCTCTATGTTGGTGTGTATAAATGAGAGCCAAAGCTCTCCTTTTATGGCCGAAGCCTCACTCTCTGAAGCCTACTATATTTGAAAATTTGCACACACTTTTCCTTCTTTTTTTCAATGTCATCAATTCAACAATGTTGACTGTCAAGACAATGAAATTCTCAGCCAGATATTTTTCTTAGGCACATGCCTATTACATTGTCTTTTGAATGAGATGGAACCCATCACATACTTGTTGATGATACAAACCTCTAATCCCTTATGATTTATTTTTTAAAATTTTCTCGGTTTATATAAATGATGATAATTGAAATACATTAGTTAATCCTAAACCAACTCATGCTTGCACCTTTTGCAAAATTATTACTTTTGTCTACTTCACTTATATTGGTTATCCTCATATTTGTGTCAAAGTCGTCGGAGCGACAAGCTGTCTAGAGCATGGGGATTTATGTTTTCAAAACAAAAATGTGAACACAAAACTACTTAGAATAGCGTTTGCAATTGGGATTTGCAGCATTATACATTCTATAACTATATATATTGAGAATACGCTTGGTAAATAGTAATGACATAATATTCAAGTCACGAGCAGGCTTAGTAGAGTCCGGAAGATCGGTACGGAGACGCCTATACTTATCTTCTAGTGGTTATGAAGTTTAGGAACAAATTTCACTTCTATTCTTCTCAGTCATGCGATTTTATTCTCTCATTGCTAATTGAACTCTTATACTCTTGTTCTCTTGCAGATGTCAAGAACACAAACTACATCTTCAGTTGGATAGCAATCAGAGCCCCTAGTGGCAGCTCCTACTAGGGGCATAGGTCGAGGGTGAGGTCACGCCAGAGGCCGAGGCAAAGCTCAACCTAGAGCTCGAGCAGCAGCACCAGTAGTGGAGACTCGGGTGGATTTTGATAAGGAGGTTCCATCTCACATTGTACATGTTAGACCAGCTCAGGTCCCGGAGGGGTTCATCGCCACCCCAGTGCTTCAGGACGCTCTAGTCTGTTTATAGGCCTAATGGAGAGTGTGGCCCAGGACGTTACATATTCGATGGAACCAATCGTCTCTTAAGCTGGGAGAGGAGCACTGACTCACGCTACTCACACTCTGGAGCAGATGACTCCCCAGTATCAGACTACAGCAGCCCCACCAGTTGGGGTTGTTCAGGTGGTTGTTGCCACAGGCCGATGATGGACCCGCTATGTCTTTTGAGCGCTTATTGAGATTGGACAAGTTTACAAAGCTCTTTCCAGTTCACTTCAGTGGTGCACCTTATGAGGACCCACATGATTATCTTGACCGCTTCCATGAGGTGCTGCGGAACATGGGTATAGTTGAGACCAATATGGTTGATTTTGCTGTGTTCCAGATGACGGGTTCCTCCAAGAGGTGGTGGAAGGATTTTGTATCGACCAGACCAGTTGGGTCCCCTGATCTTACTTGGGACTAATTCTCTCAGTTATTTCTTGAAAAGTTCCTTCCTATCACACTAAAATAGGACTACCGTAGGCAGTCGAGCGTCTCCACCAGGGCAGTATGACTGTTACTCAGTACGAGACCCATTTTATGGATCTAGCTCGTCATTCTATTCTTCTGCTTCCCACTGAGAGAGAGAGAGAGAGGGTGGGGAGGTTTTATGAGGGACTCACTCACCCCATCAAGCTACAGATGGCCAAGGAGACTAGGGGTGAGATTTCTTTTCAGACGCCTGCTAATGTCGCCAAGCGAATCGAGATGGTTCTTGCACAGGAGAGAGGGCAGAGGTCCGATAAGAGGCCTCGTCATTTTGATGGTCTCAGTGGTGTCTCTTCTAGAGGCAGGGGTACTTTTGGTATAGGACATCCTCCCAAGACATTTCATTCAGTTCCCCAGGCATCCCACAGTGTTTCAGGTGGTCGCGACCCTCATATGTCTCATTCCGACCAACTAGCCTACAATGCACCGCCAGCTCCTATTCGTGCACCTCTGCTCCAGAGTTTTCAGGGTGGTTACTCAGGTCGACATGGTCAGTTTCAAGGTTAGCAGTCACAACAGTCAAGGTCTTGTTATACTTGTGGTGATCCGAGGCACATTGCTAGATTTTGCCCTTGGGCACTGAGCGACTCATATCATCAGGGTTCTCGTGCCATGGTCTCGGAACCGGGTGCTTTACTGCCTGCTCAGCTAGCTAGAGGTAGGGGTCAGGCAGCTAGAGGTGGAGGTCAGGCCATTAGAGGTGGAGGTCAGGCCTCTAGAGGTAAAGGTCAGCCAGCTAAGGCCCGTTCTAGAGATATGGTTCGGAGTGGTGGGGCCCAACCCCGATGTTATGCTTTCCCAACCAGATCTGAGGCTGAGTCATCTAACATTGTTATCACAGGTATTGTTCCAGTTTTCCATAGAGATGCTTCATTTCTATTTGATCCGGGCTCTACTTGTTCCTACGTGTCATCCTATTTTGCTTCATATTTGGTTATGCCTCGTGATTATTTGATTGCTCATGTGTATGTGTCCACACCTGTAGGAGATTCTATTGTTGTAGATCGTGTCTATCGTTCGGGTGAGGTTACCATTGGGATTCTTGAGACTAGCGTAGATCTCTTACTTCTCAATATGGTAGATTTTGATGTTATCTTGGGTATGGATTGGCTGTCACCTTATCATGCTATATTGGATTTTCATGCCAAGACGGTGATCTTAGCCTTGCTGGGGTTGCCTCGATTAGAGTGCAGGGGGACCCCTGGCCATTTTACCAGCAGGGTTATCTCTTATGTGAAGGCTAGGCATATAGTCGAGAAGGGGTGTCTAGCTTATTTGGCTAATGTCCTCGATTCTAGTGCGGAGGTTCCTTCCATGGATTCAGTATTGTTTGACCAAAAATGTAGATCTTTGATTAAACTAATTAAATGTGTATGATGAGGGGTTAAACTTAGCTAATACTAATAACTTCTAATATATAGCCAATTAATTAGAGCAACACAGTGCAATACTAATAGCATATCAAACACAAGTGGCATTTAATGTTTTAATGCCATTAATGAGAAGGAAATAATAAGTAATAAATGATAATAAATGGGAATAGAGTAAATAGGGAGAATGCTTAACCCAATATTGAATGAGGTGGATGATTCGTCCTTCTGACAGTGATGAGTGATGGATAAAGATCAGAATATTTGGACCCTTCTTGGATCTGTTGGAAAAGGTGCGAAATAATAGAGGATCGAATCTCTTTGGAAAAGTAGTGTTTGTATTCAATCTATAGAGAGTCTGCTTTTCATATAGTGTTCTTATCAGAGAATATTACATTCCTATCACCCGATCTCTCTTTCTATTTATAAGTGACATACCCCTGATTCACTCTAAAAGTACAAACAAAGGAAATAGTCAATGGAATATTCCCTCAAAGTTCCTGTTACTAAAGTAGCCGTTACTACTCCTTCTGACACTTGACTTCGGCCATGATCGATTGCTCGGCGGTGAGTTCCATTAGTAAGTAGTCGACCTCGGCCAAATTACTTCTAATAATACCACTTCGTGTTGAATATTCTTAGTCATATTTTGACCCATACAATTAGTCCCTTCGCTTATCGAGTTCGTCTCTCAGACGACCTCGATGAGCAGACTTTGCTAGTCGTAGTTAAGAGATCTAGGTGGGCAGGTCGAGTAATAATTCTCATGGCAAGGTGGTAACGTGGCACTTTGTGAGCCATAACGTACCGTTATATCGGTTTAGAATGACGTCATGACATCATGCGTCATTATTATGCATTTTCCCTATGTGTGACGTTGCTTCCCGTGCCTCTACCATTTTGATATTTGTGTAGCGACAATTTGTATTCTCGATTAAGGTGCCTGGATTTTTTATAAATAGAGATAGAAAACCCTCTATTTGAACCTTTGTGTTTTCAAGCATTCGAATCTCTATATTTTCGTTTCTTCTTCTTTCAATATTCCTGCTATTGCCTTCATTCTTGCATCCCTATTTTCACTGGTCCTCTTAATTTTTGCCGCTTATACTTCCTCTATGCTTGCATCTTCTCCATTTCACAACGAGTAAAAATGGTTAACCAAACTACTTCAGAGGGGTAACCTAATACAGTCCCCCTGGAAGTTGGCATGCCTCCCCATGATGATGGGTTGGCCATGGTTGCTGAAGATGACAGTTTTCCTATGGTGAAGGAGATAATCCCCCGTAGGGAGAAGGCTAGGTCTGACTTCTCCAAGTTTCCCAAAGATGGTTCCAAAATTTCGAAATCATTGATGAAGGGGGTGGCCATTGATGAGTTTAGGGCTAGATTTGAAATTCCCGTTCATATAGACCTCATCCCGGCGGGGCACGTCGTGGTGCAAATACATTGCCCTGGGTACTGCGCCTTCTATGCATACCCCTTCTTCGTGGGTTATTCTTTTCCTATCCTTTCCCTGGCCGAAGATTTCTTCCGCTACTACCGAGTGTGCCTGCCTCAACTCTTCCCCAATATCTACAAGCTCATTCGCATGATTTCACTGTTCACGGAGTTGGATGGGTCGAGGTGACCATTCGTCACTTGATGCATCTCTTTGCTCCCAGTTTCCATAAGGGTGAAAATGGATGAGAAGGCCAACCGCCAATTTTGACTCAACTACTTATACGTCAAGACCGAGGACGTGGTGGTAAATGCGAACGGGTTTCCTGAGATTTGGAACTACGTGCGTAAGCACGTTTTTCTTCTATTGCATTTTGTTTTTCTTCTAGTGAAAATGGATGAGAAGGCCAACCGCCAATTTTGACTCAACTACTTATACGTCAAGACCGAGGACGTGGTGGTAAATGCGAACGGGTTTCCTGAGATTTGGAACTACGTGCGTAAGCACGTTTTTCTTCTATTGCATTTTGTGTTTGTCGACTTTGGTTATATGGTACCTTATTTTCTCTTTCTGTGCAGCGGAGGCTGAACCCCCTCCTTTGGTCGAAGACATTCATGAGTGGGTTATCCGAATTCTTCCTCATACAGTAGGGATCCACGAATTGTCGTCCTTCCGTAATATCTTCGGGCCCAAGCTTTCCGTTAGATCAGATTGTTTTTGTTATATAAAATTAAAATTTTCTTAGGTCGCCTTTTACCCATGCAGGGGCTGATCCCGACCTTTTTCCTCTTTTGTTTTATCAGCAGAGAGAGGTCCGAGGAAAGTAAAAGCTCCTACTCATGCGTTCCGTCAGGAGGCCACTATAATGGAATCTGTCCTAGCTGCAACCGTGCCCAAGCCTGCTCGGTCATTTGCCCCCGTTCGACCTCAGGTTTCGGCATGACCAAATCATCCATCGACGGCCTCAACATTTGGGACGTCGGATTTTCCTGTGCTGCATTTAGTGGATGAGTCGTTGTCGAGCGGGGAAGGCTTGAATCCACGAAGAAGAATACCAGTGGATGTTGGTGACGGTACATTTCAAATAGTGGACTCTTTAACGGACGACCAAGAGTCGATAATTACTGCACCTGAAAGCGATGCGGATCCGTCATCTGAAATTCGGCCGTCAACGGGAGTGGTGGAAGGTGTAGCCTTTCCTAGATTTGAGGGTGAAGTTGGAGGGTAGTCTGTGGAGGTCAGCAGAAGCGTACTGAGAAGTGATCCTTCATCTTTGGTACTGGTTGATGTTCCCTCGCCGGCCGAGGTGAAAGGCAAAGACATTGCCGAGGATAGCTACGAAATGGACTCCGATATTGACCCTGAAGAGGTGCGGATGCTTAGTGAGGGGTTCACCTGGGTGGAGGTGAGGTTGGAAGGGCCCACTCGTACCATCGCGATCCCCATGGATCGCGACCTGCTGGTGAACACAAGGAAGTGGTTTGTTCCTTGGGCGCCCTTTGCTCCGATGTGAAGGGTAACACCCTCAAGAAGCTGAATGACGCCGCCTTGTCGTCGGGCATTGCCGGCCTCGCCCTTAGAGTAAGTCTTTCACCCTTTCTAGTTTCTATGCTTTGCATGTTATATTTCGATAGACTGATTCTCTTCCTCCTTTATTTTGTATGTTTTTTTTTGGACCATCGAGTTGGAGATTGAGAGTGCTCGCCGGGAGGAAAGGCGTAAAAATATTTTCGATAGGATGGAGAAGAAGTATCGTGAATATCGCGGAAAGCATCATGAAATCGGTAGGCGGTTCAGCCAGAGTGGCAACTTCCAAGCTATCCGGGATGAATTGAAGCAGAAATATGACGAGTTGGTGAGAGTTATCGCCAAGTGCAATGTTGATGCGTGGCTAGAATTCATGATTTTAAGCATTATATACCTTGCATTTTATGTGCTTTAATGATAAAAATACACGTCGTATGTGCCTAATGGGGTTTATTTTATGTGTAGGTGAATTGGAAATGGAAACGGAGCTAAACGGATGCAAATACGTCGAAAAATACGCGAAAGGNNNTGATGCGTGGCTAGAATTCATGATTTTAAGCATTATATACCTTGCATTTTATGTGCTTTAATGATAAAAATACACGTCGTATGTGCCTAATGGGGTTTATTTTATGTGTAGGTGAATTAGAAACGGAAGCCGAGCTAAATGGGAGCATAAACATCGAAAATACGCTCAAGAGTCGAAAAGGAGTGACCCGGGACTACCCTGGCGTTAGCCAGGCCTTAGCATGCTAAAGCCAGCCCTACCCTGGCGTTAGCCAGGCTTTAGCCTGCTAACTCCAGCCCTGCCCTGGCCTTAGCCTTCTAACGCCAGGGGTCCTTTGTCTGGTCAATTCCGAGTTTTGAAGATTTTAAGTGTCTCCCGGTTGGAATAGAAGTCTCCTACACGTTTAGGGTTTATCC
>ML404639.1:492-18615 GCA_005239525.1 Nicotiana knightiana | reverse complement strand
GGCTCTGTCGCCCGGCTATCGCCCGGGTGTCTCCTTTCGCGTATATTTCGACGTATTTGCATCTCTTTAGCTCCGTTTCCATCTGCAATTCACATACACATGAAATAAACTCCATTAAGCACATAACAAGTGTAATTTTATCATTAATGCGCATAAAATGTAAGGCATATCACATGTTAAACTATGCGATTTAGTCTCGCATCAACAGGCCGAGTCCTTCCAGATTACAAATAATATGCTGCACTTGTTGCAGAACAAGGGACTATTCTCAGGGTCATACATCGAAGACCCCCAATAACAATTGAAGAACTTCCTGTCAATTTGCAAAACACAGAGGCAGCCAAACGTCACTCAGGAGGCAATAAAACTGTTGTTGTTTCCATTCTCAGTAAGTGGAGCTGCCCAGACTTGGCTAAACTCACTCCCCATCAATTCCATTACCACATGGGAGGAGTTAGTTAAGCAGTTCGTGAACAAGTTTCATCCACCCAACAAGACTGCTCAACAAATTGATGAAATCTTGAGCTTCAGGCAGAAACCAGTTGAAACATTATAGGAGACATGGGAACGATTTAAGGGAATGCTGGTTATCTGTCCACATCATGGTATTCCGAAGCAGATGTTGGGGCAGTGTTTTTATATGGGTTTGGCTGATACTGTGGCAAATGTTGATGCTTCAGCTGGTGGAGCATTCTTGAGCAAACCGTGGAGAGAAAGTCAGATCTTGCTTGATAAAATGGCACAGAACTCAGGATGGACAACAAGGAATGCACCCATTATTCTTGTAGTTCACTCAGTGCCATTCAATCCATCTAATACTATTGCAGAGAACGTGGCCACCTTGATAACACAGATGAGCATATTAACTAAGAAGGTGGAGGAATCAGGGAAAAAGCAACAGGTACACATCGTGGATACAAACAATGGAGGCTTATGCACATCTTGTATTAGTCAACCATTTGGTAATCAGTAGAATGCAGAATGTGATCACCCTCCTTATCCAGAAAACATGAATTATGTGTCAAATTATGGAAGCCAGAGACAAGGGGGGCAGAACTGGGGTCAAGAAGTTCAACCGTATAGACCACCTCACCAACTNGTTATAACCATCAGAATCAACAACAAGCATACTACCCTCCTCAGCATCAACAGGGGGGAAGGCAAGAAGATGGGTTCTCCAGGTTAGAAGCTATGATGCAGCAGGTTATTGGGTAAAATGCCAAAATCAGTGAGGGAGTAGATGTACATGATGCATCTAAAAATATTGAAGTACAGTTGGGCTAGATATCTATGGCAGTGAACAATCGTCCTCGTGGGACTTTACCTGCAGATACTCAGGTAAATCCTACGGACCAGGGCCCAAGATAGCTGATGGTAGTGACTCTCCGCAATGGCAGGGACTTAGACTTGGAACTGGAGATAGCTCGTGAAAGCAGGAAGGCCAAGACACTGATACCCATGCCGATTGAACTTGATGATTCAAAAAACTTGACCAAGGTAACAGTGCAACCTACTGAAGGAGAACCCAGTGCACAAAGTGAGACTGACAAAAGAAGTGGAGATAGCCCAAGAGCCGGTAGTTGAGGTGGTGGCTGAGAAAGGAAGTCCCAAATCACTGGGAAAAAGAGACCACCAGCTCCATTCCCTCAGAGACTGGCCAAATACCAAAAGGATGAACAGTACAAAAAGTTCTTGGACATGCTAAAGCAAATACAGGTAAATATCCCATTGATTGATGCGTTGAAGGAAATGCCTGGCTATGCTAAAATAATGAAGGACTTGATGTCCAGAAAATTTGACTTCCAAGATCTGGTTACTGTCACCCTTACTCAGACTTGTAGTGCGGTGGTGAAGCGTCCTATTGTTGAAAAGTTATCTGACCTAGGGAGTTTTACAATTCCGTACCATTGGCAACTTAACTTTCGCCAATGCTCTATGTGACTTGGGGGCCAACATAAATCTGATCCCGCTGGCCATATATAAAAGACTGGGGATTGGTAGAGCCAGACCAACTTCAATGTTATTGCGGCTAGCTGACAAGACGATAAAGAGACTGTCAGGCATTCTAGACGATATATTGGTACAAGTGGGGAAGTTTGTGTTCCCTTCTGATTTTGTGATACTAGATTGTAAAGTGGATGAGGAAATTCCCATAATCTTGGGAAGGCCATTCTTGGCCACAGGCAGAGCCCTTATCGATTGTGAGACTGGTGAGCTGAAGCTGAGGCTCAATGATGAAGAAATCATGTTTAACGTGCAGAAGTCTATGAGGCGACCAAGTGAGTTTGCCAACTGATCTCTTATTGATGCCGTGAACGTGATCCCGGAAGAAGATGATGCGTCCCTAACTATTTGGGGACCCTTTTACTGAATGTTTGATGGATCTAGATGATATGAACAATGAAGAACTGGCAGATTGGGTGTTAGCACTTTATGAAAAAGGGGTATGGCCAAAGGTTCTCGAGTTTGAGTCACTATATGTAGAGGAAAGAGAGAGCCCGCCGGCCAGGCCATCAATTGAAGAACCACGCAGGTTGGAACTAAAACCGCTGCCAACTTATCTAGTTAATAGGAACAAAGAACCCATGGATGATGACGTACAAGAAGTGCTAGTGGAGAAGGCCAGACTGGATTTTGAGGATGTCGATGTGGTAGAAAAGATACTAGAGTTAACAAAGGACATTGATGATACATATTTTGTTGAATCTAGTGTCATTAGTGTTGAGGTTGTTGGTACACACTCCAACTATTTTTTCACATTGTGTTTGGATGATGATATGAAAATAGAGTCACCCGAACTACTTGAGGAGCCAAGGAATAAAGAACAAGATGCCTACATTCTGGAATTCTTCTTGCCAGAAAGTCAGGAATACACATCTCATCGAAAGGCCAAGAAGCACAAATTACTACATTGTTTTATTGGGCCAGGCATATTTGTTCCACCACCCCAGGATCATGATCATAGAGCAGAATCAAAACTTGGGGTTCAATTCATAAGTTCAAAGTGGAGGCATATAGTGATTCAAGCATTTGTTCTAATGAGCATGGAAAGCAAAATAATGGAAAGGATGTCGACGCTACTTGAGTAGGGAGTTTCTTGCACCTTACTTTTATTTCTTGTTTTGTCTATATGTGTTGCACTGAGGACATTGCATGATTTAAGTGTGGGCTGTTGTACATATTTGTTGTGGTTTGTTGTGTTTAGTGTGCTTTCTTGTTAGTAGTTTTAGCTTTTCTTGTTAGTAAGTTAGAAATATGTGGACTCTTCCCGACGATGGATCTCCTAGACAGTTCTCTTGAGGGAATGAAGTCTAAAGAAAAAAGAAAGATTTTTTTTAGGTAGTGTAGTAATTCCTCCTTGGTTTTTCTTTGGACCACGGTTCTTTTCCAAGGATTTTTAATTGAACCGGGTGGAGGTAGTTTTTAATTTTTAAGAGTAGTAACCACATGGTTGAGGGATTAATTGCAGCAATATCTCGGAACTTTTTTATGCCTTGAGAATAGTCAGTACTTTGGTTGTGACGCTTAGGCTCAATTTTTTTTGACTCCAGGATTAATACCTTAAATCATGGATTCTTAAATTTTCTTAACTGCTTTGATTGGAGTGTTGTGATAGATCCAATCCTGAGTGAGTTATGTGCCATGTGTGTGTGTGACATTTGTATGTATTCTGTGCATTGCATTTGATGTCTAGAACTTGCCCCGTGTGTGTGCAAAGCGAAATAATAGTTTTGTCCAGTCTTGGAAGTGATATAGGCATTTCTTCATTGAGCCAACTATGTATATTTTACCCACCTAATTGTTATGTATCGTAGTTAACCCCGTTGATCCTATAATCCTGTTTCTTTGGCAACCACATTACAAGCCATACCCCTTTGTTTGAATCGATCATATATTTGAACCTTGTCACCTCTCGCAAGCACTGGAAATGTGATGAAATATGGAAAAATTAAAGTGTGGGGTGGTAGGTTGATTTGTGAGGGGAATATTTGAAATAAGGAGAAAGGTGCACTGTTTTGAAAAGTAAGAGTCACTTGAAAAAAAAAAAGAGAAAAAAAAAATATAGAAAATAAATAGTTGTATTGTTGTGAAAGAAAAATATATATGTGGTGACTCTTGATGTAATGGTGCTTAAAGAAGTATGGTGTAATAACATTGATGTGAAGGTCGAGTTTGGCTTAATATAAGTTTGAGGTTGAATGCTAAAGTATATGTATTAAAGTGCTTGGGGAGGTGTAGTCACTCTTATATCTAAATATATCCTACCCATTCCTCAGCCTACATTACAACCAAATAAAGTCCTACTTGATCCTAGACTGAATGAGCTCGATTAGTAGAGTAGTACACTACGGGCAAGCCTATGGTGCATCTTTTGTGGCATATGAATATTATTTTTGAGAGTGAGTTAATTCTTTCTATCGTGAGTTCCTAAGTGTTCCTAAATTTGATTGTGTGTGGATCTAGCCCTTTGATTTGGTGAGGGCACATGATTCATGAGGGAAAGGTAATGTTATTGACCTCTATGTTAGAGTAGTGAGTGAATTGTGAATAAAANGAGGGCACATGATTCACGAAGGAAAGGTAATGTTGTTGACCTCTAAGTTAGAGTAGTGAGTGGATTATGAATAGAGCATGGTATATGTGAGTCGATTATTGAGGCGAGGATGTCCCACTTCTGTGATTGAAATGTTTTAAAAATTCTTGGTATAACGTGTTAAGGGATTTGCTTAATAAGTGTGTACATGAGTGTAGTTTGATTGCTCGAGGACGAGCAAANAAAATACACTTTGTATGTGCCTAATGGAGTCTATTTCATGTGTAGGTGAATTGGAGATGGAAGCCGAGTTAAATGGATGCATAAACGTCGAAAATACGCTGAAGAGTCGAAAAGGAGTGAACCGGGCTATAGCCGGGCGTTTGGGTTTTAAAGCCTGGCCTAGCCAGGCGTTTGGGCCCTAACGCCAGGCCTGGCCAGGCGTTTGTCCTGTAACGCCTGGTCCCTGGTCTGGTCCAATATGAGTTTTGAAGGTTTTAAGTGTTTTTCGGTTTGAATAGAAGTTTCCTACACATTTAGAGTTTATCCCAAACATATAAATAGACCCAAAAACACAACTTTGAGGAGATGCCATTAGAGACATGAGATGCCTGTGGAATACTACTCAGAGAAGCAAAACATTGATTTTCACAGCTTTTATTCATTACCTTGTAGTTTAATTATGCAAGTGATTTTAGAGTTGATTATTATGATCATTAGTAGATAAATTCTTTAATCTAGGGTTTTGGTGGAAACCGTTGGGGGATGAACTTATTGTGATGTTAATATAGCTTTAATTGGTTGATTAAACTCTATTTGTTCAACTACGTTCTTGTTGTAGTTGATTGAAGGGCCCTCAATTAGCTGTTCCTATTTATTATGTATTTACTTGAGAGAGAGTGCATATTTAGGTAGTTGTTTGAACAACATCACTCCGGAGTATAGACGAAAGTCATTACCGAGGGTTTAGAAGTTGGATCAGAAATAACGATACTTCGGGTGCAATCTAAGGTGAACTGTAATGCAATCTAGCTAGCGTAACTTGAGAGAGTGCGTCTAGTAAATTATCATAATTACTTGAGTGAGATTTATGGTAGATAGAGTGTTCATGATTGATAGAGACAACTAATAAAACTATAAGAAGTATCCAAGAAGGAAGTTCACCAACGGGGAAAACCATAACCGTAGACCTTTATTATAATTATTTACATCATGTTGTTAGTTAATCATTAGTTTATTAATTTTGTCAGTAGAAATAGTAAAACATTATCAATTGATATTCAAAAGTCTTGAGAAAATTGATTAAGTAAAAGTTGCATATTTTGAAGGCTTGATTGATACGTAAATTCCCTGTGGGATCGACTCTGGGCGTAATACCCCGGATTATATTTGCAGCTTTAGTCTTTTTATAAGACATAGTTGAGCGCGATCAGTAGCCCATCCGAAAGGCCCCCGAGACCCTGTCTAAACACACCAAAAAGTCCCATAACCTAACACGGACTCGCTCGAGATCTCAAATCACATCAAACAATGACAAAACTATGAATCGAACTCATGAAGTTTCAAATCTTCCAACTTCTAAAACTCGTGCCGAAACCTATCAAATCAACCCGGAATGACGTCAAATTTTGCAGGCAAGTCCCAAATGACATAACAAAGCTGTTCCAACTCTCGTAATTGCATTCCGACTCCAATATCACAAAATTCAACTCTGGTCAACCATCTCAACCTTCCAAACTTTAACTTTTTCCAACTTTTGCCGAAATGCTCCAAATTACCCTACAGACCTTCAAATCCAAATCCGGACGCACGCCTAAGTCCAAAATCACCATACAAAGCTGTTGAAATCATCCAAAACCCATTCTGGAGCCATTTACAAAAAAATCAAATTTCGGTCAATTCTTACCGCTTAAGCTTCCAAAACTAGAATCTTTCTTTCAATTTGAATCTAAATCATCTGGTAACTGAACTCGACCACACTCGCAAGTCAATACACATAATGCGAAGCTGCTCAAGACCTTATGCTACCGATTGATACTTAAATTCTCAAAACGATCGGCCGGGTCGTTACACATTTACTCTCATCCTCACATGATAATGTAAATGGGATCAGGATAATATATATGAAATGGCACGGCATCACCCTTCGTGCTTTTACTCTAAAATGAAATTGCACGTCCATCTCCCTCCATGCTTTACACTTTTTTCAGATGATAAAATATATGATATGGCACGACATCACCCTTCGTGCTTTACACTCTCTCTCACATGATATATATACATATATATATGATATGGCACGACATCACCCTTCGTGCTTCACATTCTTCCTTACCAAGCATATGTATATCAATGACAAGCAACGTAGGAAGCATAAATATCATCAAGGAGGGTGGTTAAACAAATATTCCAAATGAACCTCAATCACAATTCTCAAGCCAACAATAGTTCAATAAACCACCAATAACCTTATTGTCCAAGTATTTCAACAAATAAAAAAAAGATCTATGGCTCAAGTATAAAATCTATTATCTCAAGAATAACGGTCATAGCAATTTAGTGATTAAGCATAATGATGGCCGAATTAGACACATCAACATTTCTCAAAATGCTGTCAAATTTTATTCAAGTTATAATAAACTAAATCTTAGTTCCTAACATTTAATTCTATAATCTTAGTAATCTAGAAGTCAAGTAAGACATGAAGCAAGAAGGTCACATAATTCTACAATGCACAATATATAGTACGAAAAAGCCTAAAAATGCCACTCAACTTTCAGAAATGGTCTATCCATGCCATCCGTTAAAAAATACTCATTTCATGCCACTGCAGTTACACCTTTAGCTCACCTATGCCACTCGCCGTTAATTTTTAAAAAAATTAAAAAAAGTAAAATTGTGCTGTTAGTTCAATAATTGCATAGGTGAGCCAAAGGTGTAACGACAGTGGCATGAAATGAGGATTTTTTTACGGATGGCATGGATAAACCATTTCTGAAAGTTGAGTGGCATTTTTAGGCCTTTTTCGTATATAGTATAATTTACCCCCAACATGATTAACACTGGCACATACATAAATGCTCGTCACCTCATATAAGCATCACCCCTGCATGTAGCAAATAATGGCAATTAGTAGGAAAAATTCTCTCAACAATGTTAGGCAATACACTTACCTCAAACAAGCCAAATTGATACACTAGAAACCCATCCCGCTCAAGTCATCCTCCGAACGGCTCGAAAATAGCCAAAAGCAACTCAAAATGATCAAATAATTCCATAGGAAGGAAACCCAATTGATAAAGGTCGAATCTTTACACATTTTTCCAAAATCGACCAAAAAGTCAAATTTGGGCCCGTGCTTCAGAACCCGACAAAACTCACAAAATCTGATAACTCATTCAATTACGAGTCCAGCCATACTAGTTTCACCCAAGTCCGACTCCGATTTGATACTCAAAACTCAAAAATTCACTCTATGAAACTTTGGGGAAAATCCCTCAATTTTCTCTTTAAAGTTCACAATCCAATTACCAAAAATGAAAATAGATTCACAAAATATAAATAAAACCGAGTAGAGAACACTTAGCCCAATTCATATGGTGAAAATTGCCTAATAATTTTCCCAAATCCGAGCTCCCCAATTCAAAATATGACCAAATAGACAAATCCTCGATATTAAATATTTTTGGTCCAGTTGCTCTACCTCGTTTTGTGTGCCAAATAATCCCGAAACTTACTTTTGATACCTCCAATGGATTTCTTGTAAAACTTTAATCAAGTTAGGCTTTTGAATCACCCAATGTAGCATTAAAATGAGGGAGATCTGATGTTATGAGACTTTAAATGAAGTCTGAAAATTTAAGGGATAAAAAAATGACATTTTCGTAATTATTTTACACCAGAAAATCAGCAAAGAAAGAATTTATATTTTAGCACCCAAAACTCATTTGGAACCTCCCGTACACAAATCATATATGCGTTTCAATGGTAAAATGCGTTACGAACCTGCTCGCATTCTCAAAACATCAAAAGAGGTCATCTTGATAGATGACATGTTATTCACCATGGTCAAACTCCAAATCCTTACCTTAACTAGTTTCTAAACCAATGATCCAAAACATACCCGAGCCCCTCGGGACCCCATTCAATCATGCCAACGAGTCCTAAAATACGATACGAACTTATTCGAAGTTTCAAATCACATCAAACAACGTAAAAACCACGAATCGCACCTCAACTCAAACTTAATGAACTTTTGAACTTTCAACTTCCAAAACTCATGCCGAACCATATCAAAACAACTCGGAATGACCTTAAATTTTGTACACAAGTTTCAAATGATATAACGAAGCTATTCCAACTCGCCGAACCAAAACCTGAATTTGATATCACCAAATTCAACTCTCGGTCAAGCTTATGAACATTCCAAATCTTCAAAGTTCCAACTTTCGCCAATTAGTGCCGAAACCTTCTAGAATTATCCAAATGCAAATCCAGGCATGCGCCCGAATCCAAAATCACCATCCGGACATAAAAAAACCTTTAGAACTCCGTTCTAGGGTCAAATACACAAAAGTCAAACTGGGTCAACTCTTCCAACTTAAAGCTTTCTACTTGAGAATTATTCTTCCAAATCAACTCTAGATCACTTGAAAACCAAACCGACGATTCACACAAGTCATAATACATCATATAAATCTACTCTGGGCTTCAAACAGCTGAACAAAATGTAAATACTCAAAACA
The DNA here is from genome assembly GCA_005239525.1 of Nicotiana knightiana. NCBI lineage: Eukaryota > Viridiplantae > Streptophyta > Magnoliopsida > Solanales > Solanaceae > Nicotiana > Nicotiana knightiana. The sequence continues at coordinate 9,336 of ML404639.1, read as the reverse complement.
ATCAGTTGGGTCGTTATATCCTCCCACACTTAAACATACGTTCGTCCTCGAACGTGCCAAAAATCGCTCTAAAGCCGGCAAATCACTGCATGAGCTCGTCGTACACATACCCGTGGTGATTCTATGTCACCCCAATCCATGTAAGCCTGTCAACACAACATAACTGAAGATCCTTACTTCAACATTAATTTATAAACCTTAAAACCAAATTTCCAACATCCGAAATTCATTATAAGACCCGACTCACAACTACAGATTGTATAAGCCTGAACAAGCTGTGTCAAGTCATAACCATTACCCAAGATGTAATCACATGATGTACCACATAACCCACATACTCGTAGCAATAATTTTCGATCACAGTAGCTGCCTAAAAGACAAATTCGGTACCGGTAGTAAACCTCATATCAAATAAAACCTCGTTCAAAACCTTTGTACACTACCTATGATGAAAGAAACACACAGAAACTCATACCCACTCATCAAATCAACAAGTCAAGCAGCTCACTCGTCCTACCAGGACCATTGCCTAATTCTGAGCGTGTGATATCATTATCCCAAACATTCCTTATCCCAATATGATATTGCACATATCAGGTCTAGAAACCTCATCTCTGCCAATACACGACAGCCTAACCGACAAGTCACACCAAAAGTCATATGAAGCCCCACACAATGCGGTTCCGTACACCAAACAAGTAATGATTCAGACATGACCGATAATAGTAAGAAATTTAAATAAGAAGGCTACTAAGCAAGTTAAGCGGGAGGGGTGATATTAACATCTTCCCATGAATTATTTTTCAATAAAGTAAAAGCAAAACACACGAAATAAGCATAAGGAGTTACATCTCATCATAGTACTGTTGCGACGTGCAACCCGATCCAATCATATCAATCCACATAGGGGTACCCATCGATCCATAATGATCGGGCTCACTGATCACATATGCGTCAACATCAAGCACGATAGAGTGCACAAAATATAACTGGGGAAAGATAATTAAGCATAACAATATTGAGAAAGACAAGTACAACTATGATGCCATGAGCAAATCAACATCACGAGGGCCATCTCGCCCATAACGCCATAAGGCCAGAACAAAATTACAATATGCGTGCGAAAAATCAGGTAACCTCCACCACCCGTCATAGCATAAGAGAGAAACACATAACATAGACCAAGACGCGAATAACATCCATTTTGCCCAATGATATACATACGGTAACAGCTGCGCAAGAGCAAGAAAATCTGATCCGATACAGAATACACATTCTCATTAGGCTAAAAAATAATCCCAAACCAAATTCCGATCATCCCCAAACAGGTAATTAACCTTTCAAAAGTCCGTAGCAACCTTTCCATAACACCTACCATCAATCATCCAATCCTTATCATTTCTTCACAACTCACAATCAAGGAATAGTCTGTCAACGAGAACATCCGGTCTCTGAACCTCATGAATACCAGAATATTCATATCCTATCTCAACACCACTACTCAAATGGTTGATACGTAACTCATACTCCATCATCTTACAAAAAATACCCGCAAGTCAAAACATAATGCATCTGCACACATGCTCACTCTCCTCCGGCTATATCATATAGTACTCACATCCTCTTAAACATCTGATTACCTGTGTCATCAAGAACTCATATCCTTCCCTTCAAAACTAAACCACAGCCTTGTTTGCAACTTTCAACCCCACACGACGCAGCCTCTAACATGCTAACTCAGATACTACAAAAATCTCATAGTCAACTCTGAACCATAAGCAAATTGAACACCTCATCAACCGAGAACCTTTTATTTAACTCAATCTAAGAGAACATCACCACACGTAATATAACTTCTATACCCGTAGAAAACATCAATTCCGGCCGTGTCCATACCCATGGTGAATTCTTCAAAACTCATTAACACATAATCGAGTCATCATAATTGATCGTCTCTAACTGCCAACCCGAAAGTAACTCAATCCGATATGCTCGCTATGAAGGAACCTTCTGGGAAGTCGTTTATTACATCTCTCCGATATTGCCATGCAGAGTCATTCTTGACATAAAAATATCGCAAATCTGATTACCATTCGATACCGATCTCAAGCCTTACCCATACACAATAGAAGTCCCTAAGTGCTACATAAGACTTGGAACTCGTCAGAACCTTCTCAATAACCACCCACCTTACTCCGATCTTCAATACACAGCTAATATGCATCGAGCAACTCGCGCTTCACTAGCACGTGACTATTCGAAGAAATAACCAAACAATCCCTCGGCTCTGAAACTGATACAATGCATAATCCTATAATCCGATCGTCATTAGCAGACTCTCCCACTTAGCCCGAGGCCATAGAACACCTCATCGGTAATCCTGTGATGACCCAAAAGGTCATCTTGTATAATTTAGCAAAAACTGTGTTCCGAGGCCCCAAAATCCTCCGTTAATCTCACCTCGATATGTGTGCACATCCCGAGCGTGTAGCCAAGAAGTTTTTATGTGGAAATGTGTTGAACTGTTGAATTTATGATAATTAATGGAATAAAGTTGACTTTGGTCAACATTTTTGGTAAATGGACCCGGACCCAAGATTTGACGGTCCCGGAGGATCCGTGGGAAAATATAGGACTCAGGTGTATTCCCGGAATCGAATTCCGAGGTCCCAATCCCGAGAAATTAATTTTTAAAGAAAATTATTTTCTGAAAATAAGAAAGACTTTTGAAAATGAACTTTGATGAGAAACCTATGTTACCGGGCCCGTATTATGGTTCTGATTCCCGGAATAGGTTCAATATGTGTTATGTGAGTTATCTGTAAAATTTGGGAAGAAACGGACTTGGTTTGACGTGTTTCAGATCAAAATTGGAGAATTTAGAAGTTTATGAAGTTTGAGAAAATTCTATATATTTTTGAGTTTAATTCATTGGTTTTGATGTTATATTAGTGGTTTAATTACTCGAATAAGTTCGTAGAATGATTTTAAAGTTGTACGTATATTTGGATTTGGGCTCCGAGGGCTCGGGTGAGTTCCGGGTAAGTGTCGGGGTGCAAAAGAGTTGGAAAAATCTGGTTTTCGATCTGTTTCTGGTGTTCTGTGTTTTGCTCTCCGCGATCCCGGTGTGACTCACGCGATCGTGATGTGTCTATGGTTGGGGGTGGGAAATTACCCTACGAACGCAGGTCCTTGGACGCGATCGCAGTGCCTGGGGGTGGTGCTCTACGCGATCGCGAGGGGCCTCACACGATCGCATAACTTTAAAGGGATCTGGGGGCGGGGCAGCGCGTCGCTCTACGCGAACGCGATGGTCAATGTCCAGTACCCGCACGATCGTTGTCCCTTGTTCGCGATCGCGTAAGTCTAAAACCCAATACTCTCCGCGATCGCAACTCCCTTTTCGCGATCGCGTAGAGTAAATTCGCCCAGTCATTTTAATGCCTTAAAAATAGAAACATTACGGGATTCTCACCACTTTTCTCAACCCACCTTCTTCCCCACTCTCCTTAGGCGAAATTTGAAGACCTCCATCACCATAGTTCCATAGGTAATTGTTCTTAACATCATTTCCTCTCACTTTCATCAATTAATCACTAGAATCTAGGCCAAAAATCATGAAAACAAAGTAGAAATTAAGGGATTTGGGTAGAGTTAGGGTTTATGGAATTTTTGGGTAATTCAACCTCAATTTGGGGTCGGATTTCAAAAAAAATCATATAATTGAACTCTTGGGGGTATGGGTGATCTGGTTTTGGTCCGAGCCTCGTGTTTGGACCAGCCCAGGGTCAAATTTTGGTATTTTTGGAAGAATGCTAGGAATTGTATATTTAGGATATGGGATTGTATTAATGAGTCATTATTGATGTTAATAAGTTAATTATGTCTAGATATTGTTGTTTCAGAGTTGAATTCAAAAGGAAAGGCGGTGTTAGAGGGTGATTGCTATTTTTGGACCCGAGGTAAGTGTCTTGCCTAACTTTGGTGAGGGAATATGTATTGTATGCTATGTGTTAAGTGTTTATCATGTTCAATGCATAGATGAGGCGACGAGTACCTATGCATTGTGTGTCAAGCATGCCCGTGAGTCTATTTTCGATAGAAATCTTATTATTACTTCCATGTTCGTTATAATATGAACTTATCTCTACTTGGAAGTTGATTGTTGTTGAAAATCCTCGTTGATGAAATTGTGGTGTAATGGTCTTATTGAGGACCCAACTGTAAAGGATATACTTGAGAAGGTTGGTTATAGCTGAGACCCGTGCCGGGCAATTTGTTATGATACTGACTGATATTCTCCCCTTGTCGGGTGATTATGATTTGTGATTCCCCTATGCTGCATTCCTTGCCATTTTGATAATTGTCATTGCATTTGTGAGGAAGTGTGTAAAGAACTAAGGGTGATGCCGTGCCATGATTTACATTGATCACATCATATATTTTATAGTGAGGAAGAGAGTAAAATCACGAAGGGTGATACCGTGCCATGATTTACATTGATTACATCATATATTGCATAGTGAGGAAGAGAGTAAAAGTACGAAGGGTGATTCCATGCCATGATTTACATTGATTACATCATATATTGCATAGTGAGGAAGAGAGTAAAAGTACGAAGGGTGATTCCATGCCATGATTTACATTGATTACATCATATATTGCATAGTGAGGAAGAGAGTAAAAGTACGAAGGGTGATGCTGTTCCATGATTTATATTTAAAAGAATGAAGGTTGATGCCGTGCCACGATTTATTTTTAAAAGCACGAAGGTTGATGCCGTGCCGTGATTTAAATTGCCATACATGATAAATTGCATAGTGAGGAAGAGAGTAAAAGCACGAAGGGTGATGCCGTGCCATTTATTACATTTCTGGCATTATATTTGTTTCATTAGCATAATTCTGATAAATTGTCTTCTTGTCTGTTCCTATGTACTTTATTAACTTCTCTATCTCACTTGTTACCCCCTTTGTCTGCTCCCGTATCCCCCTACGTATCTTTTTATCTTCTGCTTTATTTTCCACAATATATGTTGTAGAATAGGACATGTTAACGTTTGTTGTCAAGTCTAGCCTCGTCACTACTTCGACCGAGGTTAGGCTCGGCACTTACTCAATACATGGGGTCGGTTGTACTGATTCTACACTGCACATCTTAGTGTTGTGCAGATTCCGCACTCGGACCCAGTGGACAGCGTTGAGGGAGTCACCTTCAGTCCATTCCTGAGGTTTCAAGGTATACAGCTGACGTTCGTGGGCCTTGGCATCTCTCCTATCCATAGTTCCTGTATTTCTGTGTTGTCTTTCCTCTAGTTCTCAGAGACAGTCATGTATTTCCTTTCAGACTTTGTATTTAGCACTCTTTTAGACACTTCGTGAGTTTGTGACTCCAGATTTTGGGGAATTATTGCGACGTTGCATTATGTTATCTTTACTTAGTTTTGAAACTTTATCTATTTTCGTTGTTAAGAATGGTGAACTGTATTTAGCTTATTATGTTAATTCGGTGTTATCATGTTAGTTAAATTGCACACGTTTGCTTGTCTAGTGGGTTCAACGTTAGACGGCATCATGACCGGAGGTGGGATTTCGGACCGTGACAAGTTGGTATCAGAGATCTAGGTTGCTTAGGTCTCACAACTCATGGACAACTTGGTAGAGTCTGAGGGATCGGTACGGAGACGTCTGTAATTATCCCCCAGAGGCTGCAAAGTTAGGATGACTCCACATTTCTTTTCATCTCTGTCGTGCGATAGGAATTCTGAGTACTGATTGAGTTTCTATTCTATTCTCTTGCAGATGGCGAGGACGCGTGATTCCTTTGGTTCCGCTCAACAGCCCGACACTCCTGCTACAGCTCCTACAAGGGGTCGAGGTCGAGGTCGAGGCCGTGCTAGAGCAGTAACCCTAGTGGAGGACCCTCAGGTCGAGTCTGACGAAAAGGTCCCAGTTCCGGCAGTCCCAGTTGGACCAGCTCAGGTCCCAGAGGGGTTCATAGCTACCCTAGTGCTTCATGATGCTCTTGTCCTTCTAGTCAGACCCATGGAGAGTGTAGCACAGGCGGGTCTTCTTCCTACTGCACCAGCCGCCTCTCAGGCCGAGGGAGGTACCCAGACTCCTGCCACTCGCACGCCAGAGCAGCTAGCTCCACAGTTTCAGACTCCGGCACCTCAGCCAGCCGGAGTAGCTCAGCCGGGTATTGCAGCACCGGTAGCAGAAGGAGAAGCTATGTCAGCGGATGCTTTGTGGAGAGTGGACAGGTTCACTAAGTTATTCACTTCTACTTTTAGTGGTTCACCATCAGGGGATCCCAAGGATTATTTGGACAGTTGTCATGAGGTTCTTCGGAACATGGGCATAGTAGAGTCCAATGGAGTTGATTTTGCTACCTTTCGTCTATCGGGTTCCGCCAAGACTTGGTGGAGAGACTATTGCTTGACCAGGCCAGCTGGGTCTGCATCTTTGACTTGGACTCATTTCTCAGAGGTATTTTTGGGGAAGTTCCTTCCTATTACTCAGAGAGAGGACCTTCGGAGGCAATTTGAGCGTCTCCAGCAGGGATCTATGATAGTCACTCAGTATGAGACTAGGTTCATTACTCTGGCCCGACATGCTCTTATGATACTTCCCACTGATCGGGAGAGGGTTCGGAGATTTATTGAGGGATTGGCCCAGCCTATCAGACTTCAGATGGATAGAGAGTCAGGTACTGATATTTCGTTCCAGGATGTGGCCAATGTGGCCAGGAGGATTGAGATGATTTTGTCACAGGGTGGTGGTCAGGGGGCTGACAAGAGGCCCCGTCACTTCAGTCATTTTAGTGGAACCTCCTCAGGGGCAGGGATTCTTCAGGCAGAGGTCATCCTCCTAGACCCTATCAGTCGGCACTTCAGGTATCTCACAGTGCACCGCCAACTCCTATTGGTGCACCACCAGAACCTATCAGTGCATCGCCACTTCAGAGTTATTAGGGTGGTTACCAGGGTCGTCAGGGACAGTTCCAGAGTCCCCAGCCATATCAGTGGAGGCCGTGTTATTCTTGTGGTGTTCCGGGGCACATTTCCAGGTATTGTCCCCGAGCTTCTAGTGGTCCTCAGTATCAGGGTTCCCGTGCCATGGTTCCCGCGTCAGGCGCACCCCCACCCCCTCAGCCAGCTAGGGGTGGCGGTCGGGGTGCCAGAGGTAAAGATCAGACTCATAGAGGTAGAGGACATGCCATGAGAGGTAGAGGTCAGGCCACAATAGGTCGACCCAGAGATGATCAGATTGGAGGGGCTCAGCCCCGGTGCTATGCCTTTCCTGCTAGTCCTGATGCCGAGGCTTCTGATGTAGTTATTACAGGTACGATTTTAGTTTGCTGCCGAGAGGATTTTGTGTTATTTGATCCGGGTTCTACATTCTCCTATGTGTCTTCATATTTTGCCCCTTATTTGAGTATGCCCCATGATTTCCTGAGTACTGCTGTGCATGTGTCTACACCGGTGGGTGATTCTATAGTGGTAGATTGAGTCTACCGTGCTTGCTTAGTAGTAATGGGTGGTCTGGAGACCCAGGTTGATCTTTTGCTTCTGGATATGGTTGACTTCGATGTTATATTGGGGATGGATTGGTTATCCCCCTATTATGCTATTCTGGACTGTCATGCCAAGACAATGACCTTGTCTTTGCCAGGGGCACCTCGTTTGGAGTGGAAGGAAACTCCTAGTCCTTCTTCGGTTGGAGTTATTTCTTATATGAAGGCTCGGCGCATGGTTGGGAAGGGTTGTTTGGCCTATTTGTCCTATGTTCGTGATTCTAGCGCCGAGGTTCCTTCCCTAGAGTCTGTGCCCGTGGTTCATGAGTTTCCATAGGTTTTCCCTGCTGACCTGCCGAGTATGCCACCCGACAGGGATATTGATTTTTGTATTGAGTTAGCTCAGGGCACCCAGCCTATTTCTACTCCGCCGTATCGTATGGCCCCGCCAGAGTTGAAGGAGTTGAAAGATCAGTTGCAGGATTTGTTGGATAAAGGCTTCATTAGGCCTAGTGTCTCTCCTTGGGGTGCTCCAGTATTATTTGTCAAGAATAAAGATGGCTCGATGAGGATGTGTATTGACTACCGGCAGTTAAACAAGGTTACTATTAAGAACAAGTATCTTTGCCGAGGATTGATGATTTATTCGACCAACTTCAGGGTGCTTCAGTGTTTTTCAAGATTGACTTGAGATCTGGTTACCATCAGCTGAGGATTAGGGCGTCCGATGTCCCTAAGACAGCTTTTCGTACTTGTTATGGGCATTATGAGTTCTTGGTGATGTCATTTGGGCTGACAAATGCCCCCGCTGCTTTCATGGAGTTGATGCACTGAGTGTTCAGGACTTATTTGGACTCATTTGTGATTGTTTTCATTGATGATATATTGATATACTCTCGCAGCCGAGAGGAGCATGAGAAGCACCTTAAAGTCGTACTCTAGACTCTGAGGGATAGTTAGTTGTATGCCAAATTCTCCGAGTGTGAGTTTTTGTTGAGTTCAGTTGCATTTCTAGGCCATATGGTATCGTCAGAGGGTGTTCAGGTGGATCCGAAGAAGATATTAGCAGTCAGAGATTGGCCTAGACCCACCTCAGCTATAGAGATTCGGAGTTTCTTGGGCTTAGCAGGTTATTATCATCGGTTTATGGAGGGCTTTTCATCCATTGCAGCCCCAATGACCAGGTTGACTCAGAAGAGTTCCCAATTCAGGTGGTCTGATGAGTGCGAGGCGAGCTTTCAGAAGCTCAAGACAGCCTTGACCACGGCACCAGTGTTGGTTTGCCTACAGGTTCAGGATCATATACCGTGTATTGTGATGCTTCACAGA
>ML404638.1:0-63031 GCA_005239525.1 Nicotiana knightiana | reverse complement strand
CACTCCTGATCTTTGCAGTCTTTCTTGAAGGGAAGAACCTTGCCAGAAATTTTCTCGCCAAATCACTCCATGTTGTAATGGAATTTGCTGGTTCTGCCTTTAACCATTGCTTTGCTTCTCCCTACAGAGAGAATGGGAAAAGAGTGAGCTTCACATAATCTGGCGTGACCCCGTTAGTGATATAAGTATCACTAATCTCCAAGAAGTTCAGAATGTGCTGCTGTGGGTCCTCGTGTGGAAGACCCAAAAATTGCCCGTTTTCATGAAGTAGTTGGATCATGCACTGTTTTAGCTCAAAGTGCCCAGTGATTCTGGGCTTCACGATGATGGAGGTGACATTAGAAATTCTTGGCATTTCCACCTCCTGAATAGCCATGTGTTGTTCCTCTGCCATGTTCACAGGAAATCGGATGAAGTCCTGAAGATTGTCTGTATCTCGTGCTTCTCGCAATCTCCTGTGAAATGATCTCTCAGGTGCTGGGTCAAAGCCGTCAAGTCTATCCTGGCTTCTGACCCTAGGAATTCACTCGAAGTTCCTGATATTAGAGCAAAAATCACGTGACGTTAGACTCAATGAAATAAACAAGTAAAGCAAGTAACTAAAAAGTAGTCTATATTCAAGTCCCCGGCAACGGCGCCAAAAACTTGTTGGTCNGGACTTGCGTAAACTACTTATTGAATCACTCTAATTGCTATTTAATCGAGCCAAAACAAAATCCAAGAATATAACTAATTTATTCTACGATTATATGAACTAATTATCAAGTAACGAGAATATTGTTGTGTATTCAATAGAGACAAATATTCCAGGGTTGTGATCAATTCACCATTCATATTGCATTCTAATTAGCTCTCCCTTTCATATAATTCACATGGTTGCTAATTAATCGATAGTTGCTCTCGTAGCCTTCTCCCGAAGTACTACTCGCCTATTCTCAATAGATTAATGCCTATATTCCTATGAAATTAATCTATTAGAACGCACTAAGATTATGATGTTTAATTAAGCATGGTGACTAGGTATATTCCTATCCTAACCACAAATTCGCTCCCCTGAAGGGTTAAGATCGCACTCTCTTCAATTCTCCTCTAATCTATATACGGATTTCCCAAGAATAACATAGATAGTATATAGAACCTAATTGTTGGCCAAACAATTAAGCAATTAAACGCAGAATTAAAGAAACAACCATATATTGAGCAAATTATAATCAAGGTTAAGTTAGTATCGAATAACAATATTCATGGCTAAACCACAATCCCATAACAATGGGTGTTTAGCCACTCATACTAGAATTAAACAATTGCATACGTTGAAAATACTAGATTAAGATGAAGAAAACTGATAATCCTTTGCTTCTTCAATGATCTTGTGTGTATATTCTCTCCAAAAATGGCATCCTCCCCACAAAGTTGTGTTTTTGGGTCTATTTATATATTTGGGATAAACCCTAAACGTGTAGGAGACTTCTATTCCAACCAGGAAACACTTAAAAACCTTTAAAACTCGGAGTTGACTGGACCAGGCACCCAGGTGTTAAGCCCCAAACGCCCCCTTAACGCCTGGGCATGCCTGGCGTTAGGGGCCAAACGCCTGGCTAACTCCAGGGTCACCCTGTACTTAAGGGCCAAACGCCCCCTTAACGCCTGGCTTTAGGGGCCAAACGCCCGGGTATGGCCCGAGTCACTCCTTTTTCGACTCTTGAGTGTATTTTTGACGTTTATGCACCCATTTAGCTCGGCTTCCATATCGAATTCACCTACACATGAAATAGGCTCCATTATGCACATATAACATGCATTTTTTATCACAAAAACACATAAATTGTAAGGTATATAATGCTTAAAACTATGAATTCTAGCCACGCGTCACATATAGATGTTAGGCATCATTTTCTAAAAGATAATTTTTGAGAAGGGTTTGATCAATGTGGAATTTTGTGCTACTGATAAGCATATTGCTGACTACTTCACAAAAGCACAAAGTAAGAATCAATTGGAAAGGAACAAGGTAGAATTAGGGATGATTAAGATCACCTAAAAGAAACCATATCTACCTTAATGATTGGTTGGATGATTCGTGAAGTTTATAAAGAATTATATTAGATATTGCCCATTCTCATACTTTTAGTAATATACTCCTGTGCCATATTTTAAAATATCTCACTGATGTCCAATGATATTACTCGTATTTTCTCAAAAAATTCAGTCTACACAAGATAACTTTCAGTGAAGAACCCGGTTCATCCATCTTAGAAGGCATGCATTGTAATGACCTGGCCGATCGTTCCGTGAGATAAGACCCGTTTTCCCCATTTCTGCTTTATCATATGTTTCTTAGCCTATTTATGTTGTATTGGGTCAGTTGGATCAGTTCGGAGTGGTCGTGGTGAGAACTGAGACACTTAGTCTCTTAAATTAACTTATTAGTTGAAAAAGTCAACTGAGAGTTGACTTCTTGATGGACGACCTCAGAATGTGGATTTTATGGCTCAGATAGCTTCGTTAGGTGATTTGGGACTTAGGAGTGTGTTCAGAATGAATTTTTGATGTCCGGTGTAGAATTAGGCTAGAATTGGCGAAAGTTAATTTTTGGCAATTTACGGTCGGCAGGGGAAAATAGACTATCGGGGTCGAAATGAAATTCCGATATTTGGAGAAGGTTCCTAATATCATTTTGGATATGTGTGCAAATTTTTAGGTCAATCGGATGTGTTTTGGTTGGTTTCGGCATCATTGACGAAATTTAGAAGTTTCAAAGTTTTTAGGCTTGAAATTGATGTGATTTTGGTGTTTTTGCGTTGTTTTTTGGTGTTTCGAAGGCTCGAATAAGTTCAAATGAGGTTATGGGATGTGTTGGTATGTTTGATTGGGGCCCCGAGGGGCTCGGGACTAATTTCAGATGGTTAACGGAGGTTTGGACTTAGGAATTTGCAGCAAAATTGCTGCTGGTGTTATTTTACTGATGTGGCCACACCTGCGGATGGGGAGCTGCATGTGCGATGACCGCAGGTGCGAAAAGAGGCCAGGCTGGAGGAAGTTATATGTGCGAGAGAGGCACCGCAGGTGCGAGATTGGGATTTTAGTGGAATTTCGCAGGTGCGCACCTGGGAACGCCGGTGTGAGTCCGCAGGTGCGAAGAATGGTCTGCATGTGCGGATTAGCTGGGCAGAAATTATAAATAGAGGTGCCTCCGCCAAATTTTGGCATTTCTTTCATTTTGGCATGTGGGTTGAGCTAGTTTTGGAGCAAATTGAAGGAGGAATTCGAGAGTCTTCAGTGGAGGTTAGTTTCCCGAATTATAAACTTGTTACTATGTTATTTTATGATGGATTAGACTTGGAAATTGTGTATTAATGGCATAAATTGGGGGTTTAGGGCTTGGGAAATTGAGTCTTGTAAATTAAGGAATTTAGGAGTTGTTTGTGGTCAGATTGTGATGCATTTTATATGTGTATACTCGGGAAGGGATAAGGATTCTTGTGATGTAATTTTCATCGAATTTCGAGACGTGGGCCCAGGACTCGGGTTTGGCCAATTTCGGGAATTGTGCTTAAAATTGATAGTTTTCGATTTTGTTTTGTTCCTTCAGCGTATATTGATGATGTTATTCTGGTTTTGGTTAGATTCGGAGCATTTGGGAGCCAATTCGAGGGGCAAGAGCATCGCGGAGTAGCTTTTGGGCTTTTTTGAGGTAGGTAACGATTGTGACTCTAAACCTGAGGGTTGAGACCCCGGTATTTGATATTGTTTTGGTAAATGAGGTGATGCACATGCAAGGTGACGAGCGTGTGGGCGTTCACCGATAGGGATTGTGGCTTAGTCTATCCTGTAGCGACTATTAAGCCACGTATTCGATTTGAGACCTTATGACATCCTGTATTTCAGAAGTTTATACTTGTTTATGGGCTGTGAGCCATGTTTGGGGCCTCGTGCCGACCTGTTTAAACCCTCAGGGGTACTTTTACACTATTCTCACACTATCCTGACAGAATAATTGTGAACTCAGTCATGTTTCCTACTTGTTGTTAATTATCGCACTGTTTGAAACTCTGAGAGGTATTTTGGGCTGAGTCCCGTGAGTTGAGATGAAATTCCCGAGTGGCTTGTGAGGATGACTGAGTGAGGCCTAGCACCGAGTATGTGAGGATAGTTATGGGACGGGCTTCACGCCGCATCAATATATATGTTATATATTACATATGGATCGGGATGCACGCCGCAAAAATATAGATTACATATGGATCGGGCTGCACGCGGCAGCAATATAGATAATATATGGGTCGGGCTACACGCTGCATTAATATATGTTATATATGGATCGGGCTGCACGCCGCAGTAATATACGCATTGGATCGGGCTGCACGCCGCAACAAATATAGAGCTTGGGCTGTAGGAGCCCCTCCGGAGTCTGTACACCCCAGTTGGCGCAATCGACTATTATATGGATCGGGATACACGACGCATCGTATGTTGTAAGGATCGGGCTGCATGCCGCATTAGTATATATATATATATATATATATGTTTGTGTGTGTGTGCGTGTGTTGGATCGGGCTGCCCGCCGCAGCAGTTGTGTGTATTCATGGTACTTGCTGAGTACGAGTGTTTAAGTGAGAGCATGAGATACTGATAGTGGAGTCACGAGTGACTAGAGGCTTGCCCGACAGGCTTTATTGTGAGTGATACGGTGCCCGAGGGGCTTATATTTTATGAAACTACTGTTTTCACTCTTCTTTACACTGAACCTCTAATGATAATGTTGGACATGTTTTTATGCAAGATTTAAAAATAGAAACTGGAGTTTTATGAAATATTCGGAATATAGATTCCTAACTTGATTTATTCATTTCCACTGTTACTCATTATATGGATTTACATGATTTAGAAATGCTCGTCACTACACTCAAGTTTTTAGTTACTTTGATTACTTACTGAATTGGCGTACTCACGTTACTCCCTGCACCTCTGTGTGCAAATCCAGGTACCAGACCATCTCACTAGTTGATTTTCGAACGCGCCTGGAGTTTGTTCGAGGATCGAGGTAGCTGCTCAACATCCCCAGCTCACCTCATTTCCTTCCCTCAGTGCATAGTTTTTGTCTTTTGTACTTCAGGCTTTTGTAGTAGCAAGTCACCGTGTTGTACATTGTATCTACAACCCTAGATGCTCATGATAGTTGACTCCAGGTTTTGTGGAAATGTATAAATTGTTTATCTCATTCTGCTGTTTAAAATCTGCTAATTTTGAGAAGTTATGAAATATTATGATAGTTTATAATGGTTGGCTAGCCTAGTTCCATGATAGGCGCCATCACGGCCGGCTTAGGATTTGGAGTCGTGACAAGTTGGTATCAGAGCCTAGGTTACATAGGACTCAACGGTCATGAACAAGTTTAGTAGAGTCTTGCGGATCGGTAGGGAGACGTATGTACTTATCTTCGAGAGGCTGCAGAACCCTTAGGAACAATCTCATTTTTTCTTGAATTCTATCGTGCCATTTGGTTGATTCTGGAAATCTAAACTTCTGTTGTTTCATTCTCTCACAGATGGTGACTCGCGCTACCGATCGGGGTGATCAACCACCGGCTAGACCAGCGAGTGGTCGAGGCCGCGGTTAAGGCCGTGGTAGAGGTAGGGGCCAGCCCGTGCGACAGTCAGGGCAGTACCAGTTGATCCCCCTACTGTTTAGGAGTAGATCCCCATCGTAGATACTCCAGCGGGACAGGCTCAGGCATCGACAATGCCTATTGTTATTCCGGGTCTTCAGGAGACCTTTGCTCAGATCTTGACAATATGTACCACCTTTGCTCAGGCAGTTTCCGCTACTTCTCAGGCCGGGGGAGGCAGTCAGACTCTAGTTGCCCAGATACCTGAGCAGGTTACTCAGGGCCATCAGAGACCGGGGGCGGTTCCAGCCTAGCCGGTTGCTCTAGTTCAAGACTTGGTGGTCCCAGCTATGCCAGATGATGAGCAGCGTAGGCTGGAGAGGTTTAGTAGACTTTGGCCTCCGACATTCAGTGGTGCTGAGGGCGAGATTGCCCAGGGTTTTTGGATAAGTGTCAGTGAATGCTTCGTACTGTTGGGATTTTGGAGACCAGTGGGGTCTCGTTTGCTACTTTTAGTTTTCTGGTGCTGCTTTCACTTGGTGGGAGTCTTTTGAGAGGCGTAGGCCTGTTGGTTCCGCACCCCTCACCTGGTAGCAGTTCTCCACTATCTTCTTGGAGAATTATGTACCCCACTCTCACAGGGAGGAGCATCGCATGCATTTTGAGCAGCTGCGTCAGGGGAAGCTATCAGTGATGCAGTATGAGATGCGATTTTTAGAGTTGGCTAGTCATGCCACCAGGTTGGTCCCTATTGATAGGGAGAGGATTAGGAGGTTCGTGGATGGCCTCATTTCTCAGCTCTACCTTTTCATGACTCGGGAGAGAGTATCAGGTGCTACCTTCGAGCAGGTTGTTGATATTGCTCGAGATATTGAGTCGGTTTGCCTCCAGGAGCGTGTAGAGAGGGAGGCCAAGAGGCCTCGTGGATCGGGTGGTTCTAGTAGTGCTCCTTCTAAGGGGCAGATTCAGCATGGTAGAGGCCATTCGTTCAGGCCTCCTCGGTCAGGCCGCCCAGCCTATAGTGGTGCATCTTCGGGGCATGGTCCCCGCGGTTCTCAGCCAGGCCATTCTTCATTCGGTGCCCTTCCAGCCTAGAGTGCAGCTCGAGCACCATCAGTTCAGGGTTCCTCTATGCATGGTTCTCCTAGTGGCCATTCTGGTGCCAGGGGTTCCTTTCAGTCCCCGTCTCCAGCTCCAAGAAGTTGTTATGAGTGTGGGGAGTTCGGGCATATGAGGAGGCAGTGTCCTCATCTTCTTGGAGACCCATATCAGCTGAGGAGCCATCCTTTGACTTCAACTCCAGTTATTTCACCACCCACCCAGGCATCCAGAGGTGGTCGTTAGACAGCTAGAGGCCGACCTAGAGGGGGAGGTCGAGCAGGTGGAGGTCAGGCCCGTATGTATGCGTTTCCAGCCAGGCCAAATGCTATGGCCTCCGATGTAGTGATCGTAGGTATTATCTCAGTCTGTCGCCGAGATGCTTTGGCTTTATTTGACCCTTGTTCTACATATTCCTATGTTTCTTCATATTTTTTCCATTTTCTGGATATGCCCCGTGAGTCTTTAGTTATATCTCTTCGTGTGTCGACTCCGGTGGGCGATACTGTAGTTGTGGACCGTGTGTATCGGTCGCGTGTGATATCTATTGAGGGTCTGGAGAACCGAGTGGACCTACTGTTACTCAACATGGTCGATTTTGATGTGATATTGGACATGGATTTGTTATCTCTGTGTCATGCTTTTCTTGATTGTCACGCTAAGACCGTGACCTTAGCAATGCCGGGATGTCCGAAGGTTGAGTGGAGAGGTTCTTCTGAGTATATGCCCAGCAGGGTGATTTCCTACCTGAAGGCTCAGCACATGGTTAAGAAGGGGTGTTTATCTTATCTGGCTTTTGTGAGGGATGTCAGCGGTTAGACTCCCGAGAGTTGATTCGGTTTCTGTGGTCCGTGACTTTTCGGACGTGTTTCCTGCAGACCTGCCAGGCATGCCACCTGACAGGGACATTGATTTTGGTATTGACCTGGTGCCAGGAACCCATCCTATTTCTATTCCACCTTATCGTATGGCACCAGCGGAGCTAAAGGAATTAAAGGAGCAGCTTCAGGAACTCCTGGATAAGGGGTTCATTCGGCCTAGTGTGTCACCTTGGGGTGCACCAGTGTTGTTTGTAAAGAAGTAGGATGGTTTCATGCGTATGTGTATTGATTGTCGGCAGCTGAACAGGGTTACGGTGAAGAACCGGTATCCCCTGCCCCGTATAGATGACTTGTTTGATAAGTTGCAGGGTGCCAGGGTATTTTCCAAGATTGACTTGCATTCCGGCTATCATCAGTTGAAGATTCGGGGGCCAGACATTCCGAAGACTGTTTTCAGGACTAGATATGGTCATTATGAGTTTCTGGTTATGTCATTCAGGCTGACCAATGCCCCAGCAGCCTTTATGCACTTGAAGCACAGTGTATTCCGGCCTTATTTGGATTCTTTCGTCATCGTATTTATTGATGATATCTTGGTGATTCCCAATCTCGATAGGATCATAAGCAATATTTGAGAGTTGTGATTCATACCTTGAGGGAGAAGAGATTGTATGCAAAATTTTTGAAGTGTGAGTTCTGGCTTGATTCAATAGCGTTCTTGGGGCATGTGGTGTCCAGTGAGGGTATTCAGGTTGATCATAAGAAGATAGAGGTGGTGCAGAGCTGGCCTAGACCATTATCAGCTACTGAGATTCGCAGTTTCCTTGGTTTGGCCGGGTACTATCGCCGTTTCGTAGAGGGATTTTCATCTATTGCAGCACCTATAACCAGAATAACCCAGAAGGGTGCTCAGTTCAGGTGGACTGAGGAGTGTGAGGAGAGCTTTTAGAAGCTCAAGTCAGCTTTGACTACAACTCCGGTGTTGGTTTTTCCTACGGGTTCAGGTTCCTATATAGTTTACTATGATGCCTCTAGAGTTGGCCTTGGTGCGGTTTTGATGCAGGATAGTAGGGTGATTTCCTACACGTCCAGACAGTTGAAGGTGCACGAGAAGAATTAGCCAGTGCACGATCTTGAGCTACCAACTATTTTCCACGCCTTGAAGATTTGGCATCATTATTTATATGGAGTGCATTGTGAGATTTTCACTGATCACCGTAGTTTGCAGCATCTGCTTAAGCAGAAGGATCTGAATTTGTGTCAGAGGAGGTGGTTGGAGCTTCTCAAGGATTATGACCTCACTATTTTAAATCATCCGGGGAAGGCCAATGTAGTGGCCGATGCCCTGAGTCGCAGAGCAGAGATTTTGGGGAGTCTAGTCCAGTAGCAGAGCGGCCATTAGAACTTGATGTTCAGGCTTTAGCGGGTCAGTTGGTGAGATTAGATCTATCAGAGCCCCCATGGGTATTGGCTTGTGTAGCCTCTAGGTCTTCTCTTTATGATCAGATTAGAGCACGCCAGTATGATGATCCACACTTGCTCATTCTTCAGGACATGGTCCATCACAGTGATGCCAGGGATGTGGTTATTGGTGATGATGGGGTGATGAGGATGCAGGGCCAGATTTTGAGCGTTCATGGGACCAGTTTCTGCCACTTGAGGAGTTTGCATATAATAATAGTTATCAGTTGAGTATCCAGATGGCTCCGTATGAGGCTTTATATGGTAGGAGGTGCAGATCTCCGGTTGGTTGGTTTGAGCCGTAGGCTAGGCTATTGGGAACAGACTTGGTTCAGGATGCGTTGGGTAAGGTGAAGTTGATTCAGGAGCGGCTTCGCACGGCGCAGTCTAGGCAGAAGAGTTATGCGGACCGGAAGGTCCGAGATGTGTCTTTCATGGTTGGGGAGAAGGTGCTGCTGAAGGTTCCACCCATGAAGGGTGTTACGAGGTTCGGGAAGAGGGGAAAGATGAGTCCCTGGTTTATTGGGCCTTTTGAGGTGCTTCAGAGGATTGGGGAGGTGGCTTATAGGCTTTCCATGCCTCCCAGCTCATCGAGTATTCATCCGATGTTCCATGTTTCGATGCTCCGAAAGTATGTTGGTGACCCGTCTCATGTTTTGGACTTCAGCACGGTTCAACTCGAGGGTGATATGTCATATGAGGTAGAGCCAGTGGCTATTTTGGGTTGTCAGGTTAGGAAGCTGAGGTCTAAGGATATAACTTCAGTGAAGGTTCAGTGGAGAGGACAACTGGTGGAGGATGACACCTGGGATACCGAGCGGGAGATGCAGAGCAGATATCCGCACTTATTCGAGACTCCAGGTATGTTTCTAGACCCGTTCGAGGATGAATGTTTGTTTAAGAGGGGGAGGATGTAACGACCTGGCCGATCATTCCGTGAGATTAGCCCCGTTTTTCCCGTTTTTGCTTTATCATATGTTGCTTAGCCTATTTATGTTGTATTGGTCGGTTGGTTCGGGTTGGGAGTGGTCGTGGTGAGAACTGAGACACTTAGTCTCTTAAATTAGCTTAATATTGAAAAAGTCAACTGCAGGTGCGCACCTGGGACCTGCAGGTGCGCAGAATGGTCCGCATGTGCGGATTAACTGGGTAGAAAGTATAAATAGGTGCCTCCGCGAAATTTTGGTATTTCTTTCATTTTTTCATGCGGGTTGAGCTAGTTTGGGAGCAAATTGAAGGAGGAACTCGAGAGTCTTCAGTGGAGGTAAGTTTCCCGGATTATAAACTCGTTTCTATGTTATTTTATGACGGATTAGGCTTGGAAATTGTGGATTAATGGCATAAATTGGGTGTTTAGGGCTTGAGAAATTGAGTCTTGTAAATTAAGAAATTTAGGAGTTGTTTATGGTGGGATTGTGATGCATTTTATATGTGTAGACTCGGGAAGGGATAAGGATTCTTGTGACGTAATTTTCATCGAATTTCGAGACGTGGGCCCGGGGCTCGGGTTTGGCCAATTTCGGGAATTGTGCTTAAAATTGATAGTTTTCGATTGGGTTTTGTTCCTTTAGTGTATATGGATGATTTTAATCTGGTTTTGGTTAGATTCGGAGCATTTGGGAGCCAATTCGAGGGGCAAGAGCGTTGCGGAGTAGCTTTTGGGCTGTTTTGAGGTAAGTAACGATTGTAACTCTAAACCTGAGGGTTGAGACCCCGGTATTTGATATTGTTTTGGTAAATGAGGTGACACACATGTTAGGTGACGAGCGTGTGGGCGTGCACCGATAGGGATTGTGACTTGGTCCGTCCCATAGCGACTATTAAGCCACGTATTCGATTTGAAACCTTATGACATCCTGTATTTCAGAAGTTTATACTTGTTTATGGGCTATGAGCCATGTTTGGCACCTCGTGCCGACCTGTTTAGACCCTCAGAGGTACTTTTACACTATTCTCACACTATCCTGACAGAACAATTGTGAACTCACTCATGTTTCCTACTTGTTATTATCACTATTATCACACTGTTTGAAACTCTGAGAGGTATTTTGGGCTGAGTCCCGTGAGTTGAGATGAAATTCCCGAGTGGCTTGTGAGGATGACCGAGTGAGGCCTAGCGCCGAGTATGTGAGGATAGTTATGGGACGGGCTGCACGCCGCATCAATATATATGTTATATATTACATATGGATCGGGATGCACGCCGCAAAAATATAGATTACATATGGATCGGGCTGCACGCGGCAGAAATATAGATTATATATGGGTCGGGCTACACGCTGCATTAATATATGGATCGGGCTGCACGCCGCAGTAATATACGTATTGGATCGGGCTGCACGCCGCAACAAATATAGAGCTTGGGCTGTAGGAGCCCCTCCGGAGTCTGTACACCCCAGTTGGCGCAGTCGACTATTATATGGATCGGGCTACACGACGCATCGTATGTTGTAAGGATCGGGCTGCATGCCGCATCACTATATATATATATGTTTGTGTGTGTGTGCGTGTGTTGGATCGGGCTGCCCGCCGCAACAGTTGTGTGTATTCATGGTACTTGCTGAGTACGAGTGTTTAAGTGAGAGCATGAGATACTGATAGTGGATTCATAGTGACTGAGAGGCTTGCCCAACAGGCTTTATTGTGAGTGATACGGTGCCCGAGGGGCTTATATTTTATGAAACTACTGTTTTAACTCTTCTTTGCACTGAACCTCTAATGATAATGCTGGACATGTTTTTATGCAAGATTTAAAAATGGAAACTGGAGTTTTATGAAATATTCGGAATATAGATTCCTAACTTGATTTATTCATTTCCACTGTTACTCATTATATGGATTTACATGATTTAGAAATGCTCGTCACTACACTCAAGTTTTTAGTTACTTTGATTACTTACTGAATTGGCGTACTCACGTTACTCCTTGCACCTCTGTGTGCAGATCCAGGTACCAGACCACCTCACTAGTTGATTTTCGAACGCGCCTGGAGTTTGTTCGAGGATCGAGGTAGCTGCTCAGCATCCCCAGCTCACCTCCTTTCCTTCCCTCAGTGCATAGTTTTGTTTTTTGTACTTCAGGCTTTTGTAGTAGCAGGTCACCGTGTTGTACATTGTATTTACAGCCCTAGATGTTCATGACAGTTGACTCCAGGTTTTAGGGAAATATATAAATTGTTTATCTCATTCTGCTGTTTAAAATCTGCTAATTTTGAGAAGTTATGGAATATTATGATAGTCTGTAATGGTTGGCTAGCCTAGTTCCATGATATGCGCTATCACGGTCGGCTTAGGATTTGGGGTCGTGACATGTATCCAATTCTCTGCATAATTTGAAATAATTTCTAAAGAATCATGGTCTAAGAAACGTATCCCACTTTACCTAAAACTATTTAAAATTTAGTAGTCACAAACGAACCAGTTCCCACCAACCTAATCGCCACGTGGCGTGATCGCTAGATTTTTGGGAAGAGTCTAACGTCTTTTTAGACTAACACTTCCAATGAGAGAAGATGTCTAAGTTAAAAGGCTTCCGTTGGACACACAAACTCTATCACATTCCCTCTTTAAATTAATATGATGCTTACCATATTTCTCTCCCAAATTCGAAAGACTAAAGTGAAAAACCCTAAAACTCTCCCAAACATCTCTTAAGTTCTTGAATTGATCAAATGGTCAATATCTCTAAAAATCCCAAAACACCTACAAGGCTACAAGCCCTTCTTCCTAATGGAAAATCAATCATCTCCACTTTCACTCACACCTTCAACCACTCAAACCCCTAAAAATTTTCATGTTAAAATGCTTGTGCGCAAAACAATAGCGAAAAAAGAACATGCCAATAAATTAAATGAAAATTGCAAGCCAGTCAAGCAGATTAACCCCAAAAATCAGAAGATTCATTCCAATCTGCGATTGAGGGGGATGAACAAGTTTCATATGAAACTGAACATGTAACTTCTGAGTTTCCTTCTTCTACTATTGGATATGAAATTACAGAAAATTATAAAACTCATTTTGTGCTGGTTGGACCTGTTGATGGTGTTGAAACAAAAGATGTTGGCGAGAATGTTGATATTGGTGGTAAAAATAAAAAGAAAAAAAGAGAGTAAGGGTGTTGAGACTATTATGAGGGAAGGGAAGAGCACAAGTGGCTAGATCTAATTCACCCACTCGTATTGGGTTAGATGAGAAAACATGTTCAATGGTACTAGAGTGAAGAAGTTCAGATGAAGAAGGAAATTTAGGGATGGATACACATGAGAGAGGTGGTGGGTCAAGCGACACAACTGCATTAGAGGGGCTAGTTAAGTTGAGGAAACGATTTCAAAAACCTGTTCCTTCTAGATAAGAGCCCTTTCATGATCTGCTGCAGGAGTTGTCTGATAGTTACAATCCTAACAAGAAGAAGAGTGCCAGTGAAAAATCCCCTGGGAAGGATGTTGACGACCAATTTTTACCATCCTTTTTATAATTAATTTATTTATACTTGTTGAGTTTCAATAAGTATGTCGGAAATATTTTCTAAATTAATAATACCTATTTTAGTAATTAATGGTATTAATTAATAATTTAGTATTGTATAATCATAAATACTATTTTGAAATTATTAAAATAACTTTTGTATTCATTACATGGATTTATAATTAATTTAATAAGGTTATTCCTTAAATTTGGTAAAATAGCCCATTATTTCAAAATAAATCCAAAGTTAGTGTTACAAATAGGAAATTTGATAATTATAATGTCTATTATATTTTATTGAAATTATTTAAGTTTAATTAAATTAATTCTAGAAAGATAAAGACTAAAAGGCTATAATTGCAATTTCATAATCAAAGCAGAAATGGCCATTTTTAAATAAAAACGGCTCAACAACCAAGCCCAAGATCAAAATCTGACCCATGTCCAATCCCTCTACTCCACCTTGGTAATCCATGCCATCTTACCCGACCCAATTTGTCACGATCCCAATTTTCCTCTGTAGGTTGTCGTGATGGCACCTAGTCTCTACGACTAGGTAAGCCTAACATTTAATAGCAATTTGATAGAAAATAATTAACAAAGTACTAAAACAAGTCTAATAAATTGATGAAACCTTCAGAAATAGAATCTCAACAATACACTCCCCAATACCGGCGGAACTGAGTCATAAGCTCTACAGAGTGAACTAAAATATCAACTACATCGCTCTCTGAATGAAAATACAATAGGAATAAAGATAAAGGAAGGTGACTTCGAGACCTGTGGACGTGGATCAGGTATACCTTGATGTCTCCCCAAAACAACAACGACAATCAGCTCTAGTTTCCGGCATGGGCAGACATACCTGAATCTGCACAAAAAGACGTGCAGAAGCATAATATGAGTACATGACAACGGTACGCAGTAAGTATCAAGCCCAACCTCGTTAGAGTAGTGATGAGACCAGGTCAAGACACCTACTAGGGTATAAATAAGTAGTACCGAAACAAAATAAGGATAAATAATGGAAAGTCGAGAAATAACTAATACGAAACAAGTTAATAGCATGAACAAATACCGAAATTGTAAGCATGGAAATAACACAAAGAAATCAATTAAAGAGAGCCACGATGACCGTGTACATACATCAACTGATAGAACACAAAAGAACAAACAACAAGAAGTGTTCCCATAGAAATCTTTGCAACATGAAATTAACAACAAGAATCACAACGAGGTTCCGCCTCGCATACAACAAGAATCACCACCGAGGTATTGCCTCATGTATGTATCAAGAATGAAAACCGAGGTACCTCCTCGTATTCACAATTCATAATCTAAATCACAATCTTTCCTTATATCGCCGCCTCAGCTTTCCATTTGAAATAAATTTTGAAAACAATTTTCCCGAAATAGCTATACGCACTTTAGTCCACCTTATGACGCCACGTGGCTTCACGTAGTTCCCCTACAAGTAACACGCACATAAGTTCCACCTTATACTGCCATATGCACATTAACCCCAAGCCTTATACCGCCACATGCACGTCAAAATCACATCACAATAACAACTCGCAACTCATATATCACAACTTGTCAACAATCAACAATATCAATATTTCCTTAACGATAGCCCATGGATCCACCACAACGTGTACAAGAATATAAAAAACAACAATGAATATAGAATGCTCAACAAGAAAGATGTCTCAACACTAAATAATTTTGCCTTAACGTGATAACGACTTTCACAACTTCATCACCACTAACTCAACAATGAGAAATACAATATGTAACCACGAGTTAAATACAAATAGCTCACAATGAAAGAGATAACATGACTTCAAATGAGAATAATAGCAACAAAAAAGATATCTTGTAACAATGACTTCAAGTAATAATAATTAATAATGAAAGAGATAACATGTAACCATAAAAGGGGCAACAAGTTCAACTAAATCATGAGAGCAATTTATCAAGTACGATGTAGAACAAGTGTTAAACAAGTCAATTAAGGCATATAATGATAGACTAACATAAATAAGAATAGATTGATTTTGAGAATTTAGAACATGATATGGCATTTCAAATAAAGCATGGAAATATTCTAAGTAGCCTAAACCGGTCAAATACCACGTACAATCCATGTACTCACTCGTCACCTTGCGTACACGGCTTTCACATAGCACAAATGAATCAATCAATACCAATCCTAAGGGGTAGTTCCCCCACACCAAGATACGCAAGATACTTACCTCAACTAGGCCAATTAAACACTCAGTGATAGCTTTTCCCTTAAAATTCGCCCCCACACGGCTAAAATATAACCACAATTGACTTAATATCATCAAACAATGCAAGGAAAATCGATTACAATAAATAAAGATATGATGTTTACACTTTTCTCAAAAAATCAACAAAAGTCAACTTGGGGCTCGCCCGGTCAAAATCCCGGTCCTATGATAGATTCCGACTATCCATGACCCCGGGAGTTCATACATGTGATTAGTTTAAAAATTCAAGTCCAAATCGACTCTCAGAACTCAAATTCTTATTTCTTAAAAACTTGACAAAGCTTCACAAATTTTCACTTTGATTCACATGATTTTGATGTCAAAATCTAAGATATATAGATGGAATATGATTAGAAATAGATTAGAATCACTTACCCAAAGTTTGTAGGTGAAAATCTGATGTCGCCCAAGTTCACACCGTAGTTTGAGGTTCTGAAGCGGTCGATACAATTATAATTACCCAACTTGGAGTCAGGATCGATTCCTCAGGAAGCGTAGATGGGAATAGGTATATACTCGAACTAAGCGTATAACGTGTCTAAGATACATTTTCACATACTTTGTTGTTTTGGTCTATTTCTAAATTAAGCTACTGTTTGCAAATGCAAAGCTAGAGTAGAGATATTTTTGGTGTTGTTTTTCTAGTTTGTAAAAGATCTAGGGCTGTGACTTCCACCTAGGTGTTTTCATAACGGGTTGTGGGCTTTAGAGCGGGTTTCATTGGTCGGAGTGTAATATAGCAATCAACATGCAAAACCCATTCGATACCTCTTGGTAATAGAGTGGTTTTGCCCAAATAAGCTTTCTCAAATCCACATGGATAATTCACAAAACAATTGATAGATGCTCAAGTCGGGTTTTACTATCTCTACATTCAACCCTTTGATTGGGACTATCAATTTCTTGAGGTCATCGCAATTTCTTGTTAGCTAAGTTTTCCTAGACTTAGTCTCTCTTTCTCAAGTAGAGACTAGGTCAATTAGGCATGAATCAATATTTGCAACCATTAATTCTACAATTAGAGCAAGAACTAGGCTAAAGCCCTAAATCAAATACCCATTAGTACCCACACTAGGGTTGGGTCACAACCCTAGCTAGAGATTTAGCTACTCATAGATGAAAATGAAGAAATTAAAGAAGAAAAGAAGATTAACTCATATTAAATGATAAAGGGATGAAGATACAATGTAAAATAGACAAACTATCATAAAATTTCCTAAAGCAGTAAATAAAAATGGCTCCCTACTTTCAGATGTTCCAAACTGAACCTAATTTATTCAAAAAGACTATTTATACACAGCTGAAATTTTTGGACCAAAATTGCCTTTTCTGAGGTTCTACGGCCGCACAATCCTTTGTGTGGTCCGCACTTTGAGGCAGAGCTTGAAAGGAGAGACTTTTGTGGCCGCACAATTCTGAATTGCCGCCGCACTTCTTTAGGTTCTGCAAACCACGCATTTCTGAGTGCGGTCGTACTCTTGAGTCCTCCTGCCGCACAATAATAATGCGGTTCGCACAATAATAGTCCAGTCCGCACTTCTTGATGGACTCAAACTTGGACTCTCTGATCTTCATCTTCTGCGGCCGTACAATTATTGTGTGGTCCGCACTTTGCAAAGATTTTCTGACACAGGTCCTTCATGATCTGCGGCCGCAGACAGAATTCTGCGGTCCGCACTTTGCCTTTTTTTCTTTGTTTTTGTCCTTGTCCAAAAATACTCCTTTTTGAGTTGAATTTCATCACTTTGGCTCGTTTTCTATTACTCCTGCAAGAAAGCATATTTTATCAGTTTTCGGGAATACCTTTAAACATTCTTGAGATAAAACGAAAGTAAAAAGGGCGCAAATAAGTAGTCAATTTCCCCACTTATCAAAATACCCTCTCCAAATTGCCTCCGACCGAGTCTAGAGTTCAAAAATGAGAGAGTGTTTTCAAAAATCCCGTCTCTGAGCCCTTTGTACCAGATGCAGTTGTCATAATTACGACAATACGAACCCTCACAATTGTGGACCAGGGCTCGCATTTTCTAACCTTGCAACCTCAATCATCATCACATTTGCAATAAAAGGCTTTGTAATTCCGAAGCTGGGAACCTTGCAAAAGAGAACAAATGTTCGCAAATGCAAACTAAGGAAAAATCTGGCAGACATCACAATTGCGAAGGGAAAGTCGCAATTGCGACATCTGGGCCCCAACTGCCACCTTCACAATTGCGATGCTGGTGCGCGCAATTGCGATACCTCAGAACCAACAAATACCAGTAGATTCAATTTCTATTCAAAACCTTTCGAAACATGTATGAAACTCATCCGAGCCCTCGGGGCTCCAAACAAAACATCCACACAAGTCTAAAAAATCATACGAACTCACTCACGCGATCAAAACACAAAAATAACATCTAAAACTACGAATTGAACTCTAAATCACATGAATTTTAAAGTAAAGTTCAAGAATTTCTAGATTATTATAGACAATATCAATAAAAATTGTGAGATTTTTCTTGCACTCTTGTGTGTGGATACTCTTGGATTTATTCTTCAACCTTCAGACTCAACTTAAGGTGGTAAGATTAAACCCTTTTCGAAATCTTAGATCACTTTTAGGTATTCAAGAAAGGTGATAAGTTTAGGCTTATTGTTGTTCTTGTTATTCTAAAGGGTCAGGTTTCACAATCTATCTCTTGTTTTTAAGTCTCTACTAAAGGCGATTAGTTCTTCGTTAGCTAATTATTGTTGTTAGGATTCAACTTCAAGAATAGACTTCTTGAATTCAAGAAATTATTTCTTGAATTCAATCTATCTTTAATTTCTGTCTTCTATTTTGTTTCTTTATTTTCTTTTAGATTTCTCATATTTCTTGATTTTCTTATTTTTTCTTTAGTAATTCTTGAACCCCTATCGTGTTGTTATCAAGTGGTATCAGAGCATAGGCTAATCAAGATTTAAATCTTGATAATCTTGGGAGGTTCTTGAGCAAAATAATAAAATAAAAATAAAAAATTTCAAAAAATAAAAAGAAAAAAATCAGCCCCAAAAAATAAGTGAATAGTTGTTTGGTTTCCATGTCAAGAAAGGAAACAAGAAGATGGGATCCTAGTTCTTGAAGATTAAGGTAACTTCTTTCCTTATTCTTGTGGATTTTGGGTTTTCTAAATTCTATTTTTTTTCTTTTAAAACTAACCAATTCCTATTCTTTCCAGGTTATAACTCCTTATTCTTATCACTAAAGGGTTGTGACTTGTTAGATTTATTTATAAATTTGAAGATTAACAACCAAGAGTTGCTTTGAGTGGAAAAACGCAAGAGAGGTGAGAGTATTAGAAGTAAAAAGCCAAATTTGAGAGATACATAATTCTTCTAATATTTGTTCAAGATGTTTCAAACAAGTAGTTATAGTGAAAGGAGGCGAGCTATGACTCAACAACTTGAAAGATTGAACTTATAGTATACGAAATGGAAGGAAGACAATGGTAAAGTTATTTTTCAAACAAGAGCTAAATTGATGTCTGCAGTTTGTGCCCTTAGAATTGACAAAGAGTTTGGCTATAACTCAATTAGCACTTATATGGTTGAAAAATTGAACTTGCCTTGTGTTGAGCATATTGAACCCTACATGTTGAGAGGAGTAAAGGTAGATCAAAGAGTGTTAATACTATTCTCTATTGAAAGGTATGAGGATGCAACCTGGTGTGATGTGACTCCCATGAATAATTATCATATCTTGTTGGGAAAGTGTCACGATCCCAAATCTAAACCAGTCGTGATGGCGCCTATCGTGGAACTAGGCCAGCCAAAACCACACTCAAATCATAATAATCTTCCATTTATATCATTACTAGACTGATAACCCATAAAGGTGTCGTTTAAACATTTTATAACAGATAAAGCTACACCGAATATTAAATACAACCCCGAGATCCTGGAGTCACTGGTCATGAGCATCTACATAAAATATACAACTAAAAAAAAACACACTATAATAGTAAGCAGGAGAGAGCAGGATTGCGGACGCGTGCAACTACCTCGTAAAATCTCCGAAAAATCTCTGGAACAAATACACAACTCACTCTGCCCCTAACACATGGATCTGCACACAAGGTGCAGGGAGTAATGTGAGTACGCCAACTCAATAGTAATGAAAAGAAATCAGGTCTGAGTAGTAAGAAACACATAAAAATCAAATCATCAGTTTACAATAAGCACAACCTTTCTTTCCAACAATGTATCCGTTAAATCATCACACTTAAAAGCCGATTTCAGTAAAAATCATTTGGAAATATACTTGCCAATAGTTTCAACATAAATTTCAAGAAGTTTAGTGTAAAAATGATAAAAATCATAAAAAGCCCCTTGGGCAAAACACATTTCATAAGTTCAGAGTGAAAGTGGTAAAATCATAAGTAGCCCCTCGGGCAAAATCATGTATCAGAACCTGCCCCTCGGGCATACCTCACAGTCACTCATAATCAGCCCCTTGGACATACCTCACAGTCACTCATAATCAGCTCCTCGGGCATACCTCATAGTCACTCATTCCTCCCAATCACTCGTCACTCGGCACTCGCACTCAGCAGGTACCTGCGCTCACTGGGGGTGTGTAAAGACTCCGGAGGGACTCCTTCAGCCCAAGCGCTAATATCAAGTCACCTCGTGGCATATCATACTCTCACAATCAGGCCCTCGACCTCACTCAATCAGCAACTCTCG
This sequence comes from Nicotiana knightiana, assembly GCA_005239525.1. Lineage (NCBI taxonomy): Eukaryota > Viridiplantae > Streptophyta > Magnoliopsida > Solanales > Solanaceae > Nicotiana > Nicotiana knightiana. Next base: position 42,579 of record ML404638.1, on the reverse strand, counting down.
AAAGCCCCTCGGGCGTATAAGTAAAACGGGGTACTCGACCCAAAAACATCATTTTATATCTAAAAATAGTGTAAATAAGGTTGAGTTTCAAAATCAGTTAAACATAACATGACTGAGTGTAAGTCATAAGTCAACACAGTGAGGAAATAGCAGTGAAAATCCCCCAAGGGGTCTAAACAAGTCGGCACGAGGCCCCCAACATGGCTTACAACCCAAATATAGCAATAGTTTTAAGAACACAATTTAACATATGATTTAGAGTAAAATACGCAGCTCAATAGTTGCCATGGGGAGGACCAAGTCCAAATCCAAAAATCAGTGCACGGCCACGCACTCGTCATCCGGCGTGTGCGCCACTCTAAAAATAGTAAGGAATACGAAGTCCGGGGTTTCATACCCTCAGGACAAGATTTATAGCCACTACTTACCTTCACCGGGCCAAAATACTAATCCGCGATGCTCTTGCCCCTCGAATCGGCTCCCGATTGCTCCGAATCTAACCAAACCAAATTGAAAACTATCAAAATTAGGCACAATTCCCGAAGTTGGCCAAATCCGACCCTCGGGCCCATATCTCGGAACAAGATAAAATTTACTCCAAAATGATCCTCAACCTCCCACGAGTCTATGCATATCAAGAACACTGAAATCGGAGTTCAATTTACCCCTCAAATACCCATTTTAAGGTCTTCTAATCTAAAGCCCTAATTACCCATTTTGCACTGATTTTCCCCTAATTTTTCACCACTAATTAGACCTTTAATCACATATAAACGAGTTATAAAGTCAAGAATAATACCTCCAAGTGATTCCCTTTTGGTTTCCTTAAAATTCTCCCTCAAAAGCTTCAATCCCGTTCAAAAATGGTGGAAAAATGAAGAAGGGTCACAGATTGGTTTTTAAATACTGCCAAGCGAAACTAACCCTACGCGGTCGCAGAAACACCTATGCGATCGCGTAAGACAATTCCTCACAACAATGCGATCGCGAACAGCTCTATGCGATCGCATAGAGCAATTCCATCACCTCACTTCCACTCGAAGTCCTTCTACGCGAATGCAAAGGTCTCCACGCTAACGCAGTGACCAAGACTGCTCACCCTACGCGATCACACTCCTACTTCGCGATCGCGATTCACAAAATCCGCCGGGGCTCAAATTACTCTACGCGATCGAGGATGAACTCACGCAATCGCAATGAACAAACCACTGCTGCTAAAATACCAGAAAACCAACAATCTCCCAAAGACCAAAAGTGCCCGTTTAAGCATCTGAAATACACCCGAGGCCCTCGGGACCTCAACCAAACCTACCAACATATCCCATAACATCATTTAAACTTAGTCGAATCCTCTAAACACCAAAAACAACATAAAAACACCGAAATCACATCAAATTCAAGCCTATGAACTTTGAAATTTCTAAATTCTGCCAATGATGCCGAAACCAACCAAAACATGTCGGAATGAACTGAAAATTTGCACACATATCCAAAATGACATTATGAACCTGATCCAACTTCCGAAATTCCATTCCGACCTCGATAGCCTATTTTCCCCTGCCGACCGAAAATTGCCAAAAACTAACTTTCGCCAATTTAAGCCTAATTCTACACCGGACATCAAAACTTCATTTCGAACACACTTCTAAGTCCCAAATCACCTAACGAAGCTATCCGAGCCATAAAATTTACATTTCGAGGTCGTTTACCAATAAGTCAACTCCCAGTTGACTTTTCCAACTATTGAACTAAGATAAGAGACTAAGTGTCTCATTTCTCTCCAAATATTGCTCCGAACCCGAGCCAACCAATCTATCATAACATAATGAAGCTAAACCACATATAATGAAGCAAAAATGGGGAAACATGGTTATTACTCTTGGAACGACAGGCCGGGTCGTTACATCCTCCCCCACTTAAACATTCGTTCGTCCTCGAACATGCCGAGAGTTGTTCTCTAACACCATCAAACTGCCGCGAAGCCTACCATGCACATATCGGAGGTGATCCCACGTCACCCTATCCCATATAGGTCCAATTGCACAACAGAGTCGGAATTTCGAAATCCAATCGTGGCCATAAACCTTAGAACCAAAGTCCCACTTCTGAAACAATATACAAGATCAAAATTCCACAACTATAAACTGAACAAGTCTGAACATGCTGAATCAAGCCATATACGCACCCCAGATGAAATCACATAATACACCGCATGAGTAAAACACCCATAGCGATAACTCCCAATCACAATAGCTGCTCAGAACGACCCAATAACGGTACATAACCTCTTATCAAGAAATGCCTCGCTCTAACACTTTCATATACTGCCGATGATGTAAGAAACACGTAGAAACTAGCAATCATTCGTCCGATCAGTCCCCCTTCCCAAACAGGAATTATAGTAGATTTCAAAGCCGACTCCCAATATTTATCCTTCCAACTATGCTGTAATTCTGACAATATTCATTCTAGGTCCAATGACCTATTCTCAACCAACATGACCACTCTGATGACATGACACATCGATACAATTCGAAGCCATAACCTGTGCAACTCGTGCACTCAACAACAACATCCCAACGTAATCAAATTATATAAAAGATTCACACGAGAGGACTATCCTGCCATTAACAATTACCATCACAACATCATGCTAAAATCCTGACACACATCGTGAAAAATCAAAACACACGAATCCAACACCAAATGTCATACCCCTACATAACTCCGCTACACTGAGCGATCTCATCCAAACGCTGGTCCACTTGAAATATTTCAAGCCACCTTGCCCAAAATAAATAACCATGCAGAATTCATCACCAAGTACTCAAAGTGCATTGCCATAACCACGGGGAATCAGACGATACCATGCCACACGAATCAGAAAGAACATAACCAATACATCTCAACCTCACAATACCCAATTACTTACCTTACTCAGATCCCGCTATAAGGCCCAAATAAGTTCGCACCATAAGTGCATATAACTAACAATCACCACTCCTCGCAACACCGAAGGGTAACTCATAGATCACCAGAATATGAATAAACTCAATGACAATCGAATGGTACATCCCTCAACAATAGAAATTTGGAGTCAGCAATTCCGACCCGGTGCAGAACACACACTCATACGTGCCTACTAATAACCCTGAATCAACTTTGGTCACCCACAACAGATAGATAACTCACCGAAAATTTCACAATGACTGAATCATGGTACATACTAACATCCAACTAGCTTTCTCACATCTTCACAGTTCACTACCACAAAATAACCTACTTGTGAGAACTCTCAGTCTCGAAGTCATGAAGCGCACCAATTACTATATCTGATCTCAACTCCACCGCTCGAACACATAGCACATCCCTAATACTCAATCATTACACGAGGGATACCCCTATGATTCTTCCGTGCCACCAAGCAACCTTAAATATTAGCAATCGAATCCAACAAAAGAGCGTCGAAATACCAATGAAGTACCCTTAACTTAACACATTTCCCTTTCTGAAATGTATACCCTGATCAAGCCACCCAATAGTGATATAATCTACCTAGTCATCTGAAACTGCCCATGCTGCCTAAGAATTTCGACCTTCCTTCCAGAACTAAACCGTTACCTCACACATGCAAATCTCACTCTACACGACGTACCGCACACACTATGCCATCCTATGACAAACATGAGAACTTCATAATCCCTTTTTGAGCCACAAACAACAATGCACCCAACTGATCAAGAACTTCCCATTTGACCCCATCTAGAAGCAAAATCACTATACATTATTTGCACTTCACGCCAGTAGAAAATATACATCTCTAACCGCGGTAGAAACCATCAGGAACTATCTGAATCCCATTTGTACAACCCCAAACTGTCAGGAATGAATCCTTCTAACTCAACCAAGCTACATAGGCCACCAAAAATCCAAGATCATTGCTAAGAAACACATGTAAAAACTCATTACCTCATGAACACCCAAAGAACTAACCGTATCCCTTACTATGCTGATCCGACCTACTACCAAGTTGTCCTATTTACCCAAGTTTCTTCTGACTTACCTTCAAGTTGATACTTCTCATTTCCATAATACCACAATTCTCAACACAGACTCACCACACGAGACCCAAGCATAACACCATATTGCCTAAGGCTCGTAATCCGCTGAATACTCTCTCGAATATCCCCAAAAGTACCACATTCAAAATACTTAACCTGAAGAGACTTCCTGCGATCTAAAGCCATTACCTTCACCTTCTTGATACTATATGTAGAATCCATGATGATGTAGAAATGCCACAAGTATTGACACCCTCTAACGTAAATCTCAATTATACTGACCAATTAAACAGAATCGACCTGACCTTTTGCGCACTAACATACTAGGAAAGTAATCCACTCACTTGAAGCCACAAGCAAATTCATACACTGCACACACTACACCTTTTACAATTATCACTCAATCATTCAATAAAATCCATTTACCCATAGAGTACATTACAACCTATATCGAAAAAATTTCCATTACTCGTGTCATTCCCAGACCCCACATCTGCAGGTCATAACCGATTTACCAATATACATCGAACTAAATCCAATACAATACATAATCGTGTAATCAACTTATCATTAACAAACTCCCCCACTTGGCTCAAAGCCAACGATCAAGACAACCAATAAGTCACAACGCCCATAATAACACAACCCGTCTAACAACTCAAGTCATCTGCAAATCTCGCATTCACCATTGTAATAGTCATGCCAACTTCCACAAGCGATCTAAACTCAAATTACAACATATATCATTTACTGGTAGAAGAGAACTTACTATAAAACAACATAAGGATCACACACCCAGGACAACTCGCAGGAGACACCCCTGCCTGTTTAGCCTCAAGCTGATATCTCTCTATACACTTCCGAAGACCATAACTATCACGTATTCACTACACCCTTCGACATCTAACCATAAACAACGCCTACCCTCGAGGCATCACAATATGCGATATAAGAGCTTGAAGCTGAGGGAAGTACTAACACTGGAGCTGCGACCAAAGAATTCTTGAGCTTCTGGAAGCTCTACCCACACTCGTCTGAGCACATGGATACCCTCACTGGACACCACGTGTCCCAAGAATGCTACTGAACTGAGCCTAAAAATTCACCCTTGGAGAACTTTGCATAAAGCTTCTCCTCCATCAATCTATATGATACTGTCGTCAAATACTGAGTATGCTACCCGTGGCTACGCATATACGCCAGGGTGCCTTCAATGAATACAATAACAAAGGAGTACTAATATGGCAGAAATACATTGTTAATCAAATACATGAATGCTACTGGGGAAATGCTCAGCCCAAAAGACATCACCAGGAACTCATAACAGAATAGAAGGATCCACTTCACTCCATAACTGAAAAACATAAGAGGTCTTCCCATACACTCACGACTCGAGGCCATGTGCCAACTCCAGACAGAAGTCGAACACTCAATAGTTCTTGCTACATATCCGGCCCATCCCTTTTTGTCACAATCAAACAATATGAACACATCTCACCCTCAAATCATACTCACCACATAGACATCCAGTCCCAAAGTCCCGTCAATAAGGACACCAACGGACATATAAGTCCCCAAATGCATGACTCACACAATCGAAATCTTAGCACTCAAGCCACAAAATGAACCCGGCCTCAAGTCCTCCAGAATGGCCCATTACCAACATGCCAAAATCACATCTCATCCATGGAAGTCACAAGCCGTCGATGCACAACTGATACCAAACGCTCTCGGGCGCGTTCGAATACATGGAAGGAACTCAAGAGTTACGCTCTTGGATGAATAAAATGGATTCACACGACAAGAATTCAAGAATGTGAGATTTTCCTAAGGGTTCTGCAGCCTCTCGAAGATAAGTACAGACGTCTCCGTACCGATCCGCAGGACTCTACTAAACCTGCTCATGATCGGTGAGTCCTATGTGACCTAGCGCTCTGATACCAACTTGTCACGACCCCAAATCTAAACCAGTCGTGATGGCGCCTATAGTGGAACTAGGCCAACCAAAACCACACTCCAATCCTAATAATCTTCCATTTATATCATTACTAGACTGATAACCCATTAAGGTTTCATTTAAACTTTTATAACAGATAAAGCTACACCGAATATTAAATACAACCCTGATATCCCAGAGTCACTGGTCGTGAGCATCTACATAAAATATACAACTAAAAAAAAAACTCTATAAAGTAAGCAGGAGGGAGCAGGGCTGCGGACGCGTGCAACTACCTCGCAAAATCTCTGAAAAATCTCTGGAACAGATACACAACTCACTCTGCCCTAACACCTGGATCTGCACACAAGGTGCAGGGAGTAATGTGAGTACGCCAACTCAGTAGTAATGAAAATAAATCAGGCCTGATCAGCAAGAAACACATAAAAATCAAATCATTATTTCACAATAAGCACAATCGTTCTTTCCAACAATGTATACGTTAAATCATCACACTTAAAAGATGATTTCAGTAAATATCATTTGGAAATATACTTTCCAATATTTTCAACATAACTTTTAAGAAGGTTAGTGTAAGAATGATAAAAATCATAAAAAGCCCCTCGAACAAAACACATTTCATAAGTTCAGAGTGAAAGTGGTAAAATCATAAGTAGCCCCTCGGGCAAAAACATGTATCAGATGCTGCTCCTCGGGCATATCTCACAGTCACTCATAATCAGCCCCTCGGGCTTACCTCACAGTCACTCATAATCAGCCCCTCGGGCATACTTCACAGTCACTCATGCCTCCCAATCACTCGTCACTCGACACTCGCACTCAGTAGGTACCTGCGCTCATCGGGGGTGTGTACAGACTCCGGAGGGGCTCCCTTACCCCAACTACTAATATCAAGCCACCTCGTGGCATATCATATCCTCACAATCAGGCCCTCGACCTCACTCAGTCAGCAACTCTCGAAAGCCCCTCAGGCATATCAGTAAAACGGGGTACTCGACCCAAAAACATCATTTTATATCTCAAAATAGTGTAAATAAGGCTGAGTTTCAAAATCAGTTAAACATAACATGACTGAGTGTAAATCATAAGTAAACACCGTGAGGAAATAGTAGTAAAAATCCCCCAAAGGGTCTAAACAAGTCGGCACGAGGCCCCAAATATGGCTTACATCCCAAATATAACAACAGTTTTTAGAAAACAATTTAACATATGATTTAGAGTAAAATACGCAGCTCAATAGTTGCCACGGGGAGGACCAAATCCAAATCCAGAAATCAGTGCACTCCACACACTCGTCATCCGGCGTGTGCGCCACTCTAAAAATAGTAAGGAATACAAAGTCCGGGGTTTGATACCGTCAGGACAAGATTTATAGCCATTACTTACCTCTAACGGGTCAAAATACTAATCCGCGATGCTCTTGCCCTTTGAATCAGCTCCCGATTGCTCCGAATCTAACCAAAACCAGATTAACATCATCAAAATATGCTAGGGAGACGAACCCCAATCGAAAACTATCAAAATTAGGCACAATTCCCGAAGTTGTCCAAACCCAACCCCCTGGCGCACGTCTCAGAACTCGATAAAATTTGCGCCAAAATGATCCTCATCCTCCCACGAATCTATTCATATCAAGAATATTGAAATCGGAGTTCAATTGAGCCCTCAAATACCCATTCTAAGGTCTCTTTATCTTAAGCACTAATTACCCATTTTGCACTGATTTTTCCATAATATTTCACCACTAATTAGACCTTTAATCACATATAAACGAGTTATGAAGTCAAGAATAATACCTCCAAGTGATCCCCTTTGGTTTCCTCAAAAATCTCCCTCAAAAGCTTCAATCCCGTTAAAAAATGGTGGAAAAATGAAGAAGGGTCGCGAATTGGCTCTTTAAATACTAACCAGACAAACTAACCCTATGCGGTCGCAGAAACACCTACGCGATAGCATAAGACAATTCCTCACAGCAATGCGATCGCGACCAGCTCTATGCGATCGCATAGAGCAATTCCATCACCTCAGTGCCACGCCAAGTCCTTCTACGCGAACACCGTGACCAAGACTGCTCACCTTACATGATCGCACTCCTAACTTCACGATCGCGATTCAAAAAATCCACCTGGGATCAACTTATTCTACACGATCACGGATGAACTCACGCAATCGCAATGAACAAACAACTGCTGCTAAAACACCAGAAAACCAGCAATCTCCCAAAGACCAAAAGTGCCTGTTTGAGCATCCGAAATACACCCGAGGCCCACGGGACCTCAACCAAACCTACCAACATATCCCATAACATAATTCAAACTTAGTCGAATCCTTGAAACACCAAAAACAAAACAAAAATACCGAAATCACATCAAATTCAAACCTATGAACTTTGAAATTTCTAAATTCCGCCAATGATGCCGAAACCAACCAAAACACGTCCGAATGACTTGAAAAGTTGCACATATCCAAAATGACATTACGAACCTGATCCAACTTCCGGAATTTCATTCCGACCCCGATAGCCTATTTTCCCCTACCGACCGGAGATCGCCAAAAACTAACTTTCGCCAATTTAAGCTTAATTCTACACCGGACATCAAAACTTCATTCCGAACATACTCCTTAGTCCCAAATCACCTAATGAAGCTATCCGAGCCATAAAATCTACATTCCGGGGTTGTTTACCAATAAGTCAACTCCCGATTGACTTTTCCAACAATTGAACCAAGATAAGAGACTAAGTGTCTCATTTTTCTCCAAAAATCGCTCCGAACCCGAGCCAACCAATCTATCACAACATAATAAAGCTGTACCACATATAATGAAGCATAAACGGGGCTATTACTCTCGGAACGACCGACCGGGTCATTACAGAAAGCCATGGTATGTCTACGGAAGAACTTCATATAACATGGAAAAAAATAGATACTCTTTTGAGGTTAACAGGATGAAACTCATTCTTGGGTCTTTGAATCCCTCAAAAATTTGTGAAGATGAAAAGACTGTTAAAGTGAATATGAAAAAATATGAGAGAGAAAAGAATGAGAGGAGTAAGGGAGGGCATGTTGACATCCCAAGAGAGGAAAACAGAGAGATTGTGTTGATTGAAGAGAGTGCGATGTCAAGGGGGGAAAAGAGTAATCTTGAGAGGAAAGAAAAGAGAGAAGGCCATGAGATAGAAACAAATTGTGAGGTATAGAAACAAGAGAAATTTAGTGAAGAAAAAGAAAAAAATATTAGTGAGAGAAAAGAAGTTAAGGCTGAGGAAAAAATTAGTCTTGTGATAAAAGCCAAAGAGAGTGTAAGCAAGAAAAAAATTTCTTTACTTCCTAACCCATTAAATCTTTCTTGTTTAGTTCTTGTGATTTTGTGAATCCATATATGGAAAGACCTTTTGAAAGGGGAGGTGAGGCACAAGAGATGGTAGCAAAAATACAATCAGATTCCCACATGAATTTTGCGAAATCAATTCTTGTCGGATGGTGGAAGATAAAAGCTTTTTTAATTTCTTTGTTGTTGAACCTTTTGACTATTTTGATCCTTATTTACAAGTTTACAACATGGAGTTCCCTAAAGGCATTGCTAAGTTAGAGCCATTGCATAAAAGAATAAAAGGTGATGCTGTTCCATTAATAAATAAGTCCAAGTATGGTATGTATAATTGGTTTATTCACATTCTTGACCTTTATAAAACACCTAAGGTATTTTTGGAGGTAATGAACTATACTCTTATTTCTTATGTTGGTGATTTTATAATTTTTGTGGATGATTATATTTTGATGCATGTCAAGTCATTAACTATAATATCTAAGTTCAAGTGCAAGAGTAATTTGCTTAATTTTGAAATTGAATATGACATAGATGATTATGCATTCCAACTTAGTGGAAAGAGGCATGAAATTTATGATATGAGGCTTGCTAATGAGTTAAATGTTCTTTATTCTCTTATTCAAGTGCCTAATGAGTTTTCATATGATAAATTTCTAGAATGTGGGTTTTGTTGTTTGATGGGAAGTTATTCCTCTAGTCATGTTGATTGTGAGCCTGTAAAAGTTCTTGCTTCTAATAAAAGGGATATGCATGATTATTGTGACATTAATGATCAAATACTCTTTCATGAACCTATCTATGGCTCTTTCTGTATCAATTTGAGCAATTATGTATAATCCATTGATGTTGGGGATATTATTGGGGAAAGATATAATCATGAACTTGAATGTATTGAAACTTTTCTTTTGTGAATTATGGGTTCTTATAACCTTCTTGAGAATTTATGTGCTTCTTTGAATAGCTTATATGTAGAAGAATCCAGGAGAATTGTAATTGATACTTGGCTATATCATAAAAGTGTATTATTTGATACATGTGGTAGAGATACTTGTTTTAAATGGATGTGTGATCAATCTTTTGTAATTTTATTGTCATGCACTTTTTTGGACTACCTTTAGAGAGATTTTTATTGGACAAATCTAAGTATTCATAAATTTTATTGGGATGATGATGTCCATATGCTTTATAAAGGAGTATTTACACATATTAGGCTTAATTATATTAAGTGGACACATGGTCACTATCTTATTTTATTCCTACCATTTTTTCAGATTAGTGGATGCCATTTACTAGTGCCTGTCTTCATTTTCTTGCAAGGTCGAAATTCGAGGACGAATTTTTTTCAAGAAGAGGGGAATGATAGCATACTAGTAAACTCAAATATATTCAAATATAAGGATGAAGTTTTGTAATCTCAAAGAGGGCCTTCAACAAGGTCTCAAGTTAAAAAGTTGTAAAACAAGGTCATTGGACTTGAGGAGCGAACAAAGAAGTTGTTAGTTGGGAGGAAGATCTCAAGGATAAAGGATATGAGTATTTTATGACCCAAATTCATGTCCAAGAAGAGGTAGATTGTATCCCAAGAAATATCCTCTGAAGAAGGTCCAAATCAGGCCACTGTTGGACCAATTTGGCACCTAAAATGTGTCCAAACTTGCAGCCCATGAAGTCCTACATAAAACCACGTTTTTATAGCATAAAAAGAACTTACTTGATGTCCAAGAAGGGTATATAGATGTGCTAGACGTTGAGTTCAAGTTGGTGCCAAGTTGCTTGCAAATTTCCTTCAAGATTTTCAAGATTTCCAAGGTCTTTAAAAGTCTATCCAAGATTGGTTTGGGACTTATTTCCATATATTTTGGGACTATATTTATATTTATTACTTTCCTATTTAGTTAAGGTTATGTTTTCCTTTTCCTAATATTGTTGAAATTACTTTTCAAGAATGACTTGGTTTTTGCTTCCCAGTTATTTCCTTTTCATAAGGTAGTTGGACTGGTTGTCCAAAGTAGTTTAGGACTTTATTTTTTATTTTTAGGTATAATTTCGTGACCCTTCTCTATATAAAGGGGTATCTTCTTTGTTTTTAGAGATAGTATTATAGACAATATCAATAAAAATTGTGAAATTTTTCTTGCACTCTTGTGTGTGGCTACTCTTGGATTTAATCTTCAACCTTCAAGAATCAACTTAAGGTGGTAAGATTAAACCCTTTTCGAAATCTTAGATAAATTTTAGGTATTCACGAAAGGTGATAAGTTTAGGCTTATTTTTGTTCTTGTTATTTTAAAGGGTCAGGTTTCACAATCTATCTCTTATTTTTAAGTCTCTACTAAAAGCGATTAGTTCTTCGTTAGCTAATTGTTGTTGTTAGGATTCAACTTCAAGAATAGACTTCTTGAATTCAAGAAATGTTTTCTTGAATTCAATCTATCTTTAATTTCTGTCTTCTATTTTATTTTTATTTTCTTTTAGCTTCCACATATTTCTTGATTTTCTTGTTTTTTCTTAGTAATTCCTGAACCCCTATCATGTTGTTATCATTCTTCCCCCTCTTAAAACAAATGTTCGTCCTTGAACATGCATAAGGACATAATTGCAGTGATGAACAAATGAGGGTAACGACTTCGCTTGTCGTTCTCGGTCTCCCAGGTCGCCTCCTTAACTGGATGGCCTCTCCATTAAACCTTCAATTAAGCAATAATATTTGATCTCATATTCTGGACCTGTCTGTCCAAGATAGCCACCGACTCCTCAACATAAGTCAAATCCTTATCCAATGAGACTGTGCTGAAGTCTAAAACATAAGATGGATCAACGTCATACTTCTGGAGCATAGAAACATGGAACATTGGATGAACTGAAGGTAAACTAGGTGGCAATGCAAGCTTGTCGGCCACCTCACCAATCCTCTCAAGGATCTCAAAAGGTTCGATATACCTAGCTCAACTTGACCTTCTTCTTGTACCGCATCACACCCTTCATGGGTGAAACTCGGAGCAATACTCGCTCTCAAACCATGAATGCAAAATCATAAACCTTCCAATCCGTATAACTCTTTTGTCGAGATTGGGATGTACGAAGACGATCCTGGATCATCTTGACTATCTCCAAGGCATCTCGAATCAATTCTGTGCATAATAACTTAGGGCCTCACAAGGAGCCATTTGAATACTCGGTTGGTAGCTGTTGTTTTAGGCTTACTCCGCAAGCGGTTAGAGATGATCCCAAGAACCCTCGAAATCCATAACGCAGGCACAAAGCATATCCTCCAATATCTGAATGGTGCACTTGGACTATCCATCTATCTGGGGGTGAAATGCTGTACTCAACTTGTGTGCCTAGCTCACGCTATACAGCTCTTTAGAAATGTGATGTGAACTGCGTACCCCGGTCAGAGATGATGGATACAGGTACGCCATGAAGTCGGACAATCTCGCGGATGTAAACTGAGCAAACTATTCTGAAGAATAGGTAGTCACTACCGGAAATGAGCCGACTTGGTCAATAGCCACAATCACCCATACCACATCATATTTCTTCTGAGTCCGTAGGAGCCTAATAACGAAGTCCATTGTGACACGCTCCCATTTTCACTCAGGAATCTCAAGTCGTTGAAGCAAACCACCCAGCCTCTGATGCTCATACTTCACATGCTGACAATTAAGGCACTGAGCTACATATTCCGCCATGTCTTTCTTCATTCTCCTCCACAAATAATGCTTCCTCAAATCTTGATATTTCTTAGAGCACGGATGAATGAAGTACCCTCCTGAAAAATTAACTCACGCAACCTATCCACACTGGGCACCCATAATTGTCCCTACATCTACAACACACCGTCATCTACGATAGAAACCTCCATGGCATCGCCGTGTTGAATCGTGTCCTTGAGGAAAAGAAGATGGGGTTCGTCATATTGACAATTTTTGATACGATCATATAGAGAAGCCCAAGGAACCATGCAAGAAAGAACTCGACTGGGCTCCGGGACATCCAATGTAACAAACCGATTGGCCAAGTCCGGAACATCCAATGCTAATGGCCTCTCCACAACCAGTAGATATGCTAAATTGCCCAAGCTCTCTGCCTTTCAGTGTCACGCCCCAAAACCGAGGGACGAGACCGGCGCCTAACCAGGTGAACCCGGTCAAGGACTTGGATTGCCTTTCCTACCCAGCGCGTTCCCCCGTAATTACAATGCACCATATTCCATATGAAATAGCAACTTAGGATTTAAGTGTGGATTTACAAACTTAAGTTCATTTCTCTTTTAGAATTTCAACAGTTGATTCCCCAAAACATACACAATACATACATAACTTTCCAATACGGACCCCGATTCCGAATACGTACAGTTACAACCCAAAATACATATATACACCCACATCATGTCTACGGAGCCTCAACGAATACTAGGAGTTTATACAATACTTGCCAGCAACAAGGCCCTGACTATACCTTACAATACATAACAGACTCAAAAGAGATGGCATGAATTACACACGGCCCCGGGAGGAAGTGGGGCTCACCAGTACTGCGGAAAGATGAGGAGGAGGCACCACTAACGGCGAGCTGAGTTACCTGCTATGGACCCACCTACATCCATATAAAAGATGTAGCGCCCCGGCAAAAGGGACGTTAGTACCATTGAATAGTACTAGCATGTATAAACAAACTTTACTCAATGTAAAATAAAACAATACACATATATGAGGCAGTTAAACAAACCCAAACAAATATTGCACAGAGATAAAGAGAATCACAAATGAGGTTTCCGCAGTTTATTATTTCAATTGCTTCCCTTGTTGCGGCGCGCAACCTGATCCTACCTCACAATCACATTACACCCTTATTACTTCTGCTGCGGCGTGCAACCTGATCCCACCTTACATTTCTGTTGCGGCGTGCAACCCGATCCCACCTTACAATCACATCACACCCTTATTGCTTTTGTTGCAGCGTGCAACCCGATCCCACCTTACAATCACATCACACCCTTATTGCTTCTGTTGCGGCATGCAACCCGATCCCACCTTACCATCACATTTCATAGCAAACAATAACAACCCACAATTTAATCACAGGGCTTCATATCACCAAGAGACAACTTCATAACACCCAAACAATCATGTGTTCACAATAGTCTTTATCATCCATTAATTCAACCACAAAGATGCTCATCAACAAGAATATAAATTCATTACAACCAACAATCCATATGAAGTTAAGCCACAATAAACCTTGCCAACAATGAGTCATATACGATATTTCCATGGTCATTTAGTTCAATTAGATCAATTCACAACTCCCTTTCATCACTTGTTACACAGCCCTTATCACTTAGATACATTTACACATTTGAGTTTGTTACCATTCTTTCATACCAACATACTCAAGCATTTAACGAACCTTGCACATGATAGGGTAATCACATAGAAATCACCTTTCACAATTTCAATTATCACGATAGTCGACTAAGAAAATCAGAGAATGAAATCTCACACCTCAACACAACCGGACAATCAATTCACATATACTCAGCAAGAAGCTCATACCGAATGTTTGGACACAAACAAGGTGACTCTACCAAGATTAAAGTTAGCTATACCTACCTCGAGTCGTCCCCTTTTTAATTTCTATCACAATTCACCAGACCTTCTAGCACCGTCAATCTATTCCACAATGTGACATATTTCACTTAGAATTAGGAATCTTGTACTCAATTGAGCATTTTATCAAACACTATGTGACCCCTTAGACTACTAACCCCCTTTTGAGAATAATTACCCAACTTGTTGTTTTCCCTTTACTAGATTACGGGGTTTAACTCACATGCATGCAAGATTTCAACTTTTTATTTTCAAGAACCAACCTATGTGTGTTTTATTCTTACCCAAATTCTGAGAAATTGGAGAAATAGGGTGAAGACTTACCTCTTTGAGTGAAGAAGATGACAATAACTCGATAATTTCCGGGCTTGAGTGATTTTGGAAAATCAAATGGGATGATGTTGAAACCTTCTCTCTCAAGAACTCTCTTTTCTCTCTCTATTTTTGGTCAGAAAATCGTTAAAAATGAAGGGGAGGGGTGTTATATAAAACAGGGGGTCGGGTTTTAAATTTAGAAAATAGGAGCCCCGACACAGAAATGCGGTCAGGAATGCGATGCTATTCGGTCTGCATTCCTGTCGCATAGTTGGCCTTCAAATGGGCCAAAATGGGAACCACACTGCCCAGGTATGCGACCATTATGCGGTCTGCATACCTGTTATGCGATCACATAGTGCGTCACATAACCTCTCTCGCAAAAACCATGGGGCAAGAATGCGACAACTATGCGGTCATCATACCCAAAATGCAATCGCATTCTGGGCTACATAGTTTTCCTCAATTTGGACAGTAGCCTGTCCAGGTATGCGACCACTATGCGGTCCCCATACCTGTTATGCGATTGCATAGTGCGTCGCATAACGCGAAATTTCTGAAAAATTTAATCTTTCAAG
Source organism: Nicotiana knightiana (assembly GCA_005239525.1). NCBI lineage: Eukaryota > Viridiplantae > Streptophyta > Magnoliopsida > Solanales > Solanaceae > Nicotiana > Nicotiana knightiana. The sequence continues at coordinate 26,726 of ML404638.1, read as the reverse complement.
TTCTGGGATACTTTTTACTCAAAATAGGACCGTATCAAGAATTTTTACAATTATAACAACATAGGGACCTATTCGGGCATTATTTTAGACATAGAAATTTTACGGGTCTTTACATTCAACTCAAGGCATTGGCCACCACATTAGTCTTCCCGGGATGATACAAAATGGTGATATCATAGTCCTTAAGCAACTCTAACCACTTCCACTTTGCAAGTTAATATCCTTTTGTTTGAACAGATATTGTAGACTCCGATGGTTGGTAAAGAAATCATAAGGGACATCGTACAAATAATGCCGGCAGATCTTGAATGCATGAACAATAACTGTCAATTCCAAGTCATGGAATAGATAATTCTTCTTATGGGTCTTCAATTATCGAGATGCTTAGGCAATCACCCCACCGTCTTGCATCAACACTGTGCTAAGGACAACACATGACGCATCACAATACACAATGTAAGACCCCGAACCCGTAGGTAATACCAACACTGGGGCTGTAGTCAAAACAGTATTGAGCTTTTGAAACCTGGCCTTACACTCCTCAGACCATCTGAAAGAAGCACCCTTTTGGGTCAATCTGGTCATAGGTGCAGTAATATATGAAAAACCCTCTATGAAACGACGATAATACTCGGCCAAACCAAGGAAACTTCGAACCTACGTAGCTGAAGACGGTCTGGCCCAACTCCGAATTGCTTTAATCTTATTCGAATCTACCTTGATCCCTTCACTCGACACCACATGACCCAATCGCCAATGAATCAAGCCAGAATTAACACTGAGAGAATTTTGCATACAACTTCTTCTCTCTCAAGGTCTAAAGCAGAATCCTCAGGTGCTGCTCATGATCTTCCTGGATACGGGAGTACACCAAGATGTCGTCAATAAACATAATGATGAATGAGTCAAGATAAGGCTAGAATACACTGTTCATCGGGTGTATAAATGTTATTGGGGCGTTGGTCAGCCCAAATGACATCACAAGAAACTCATAGTGACCATACCAAGTCATAAAGGCAGTCTTCGAAATATCCGGATCTCGAATCTTTAGCTGGTGATAACTTGAACGCAAATCAATCATTGAGAACACTCTAGCACCCTGCAGCAGATCAAATAAGCCATCAATGCGTGGCAATGGATACCTGTTCGTTATCGTAACTATGTTCAACTGCCAATAATCGATACACATGTGCATAAAATAATCCTTCTTCTTAACAAACAAGACCGGAGCACCCTACGATGATACACTAGGCTGAATGAAACCCTTATCAAGTAATTCTTGCAACTTCTCCTTTAAAACCTTCAACTCTACTGGTGCCATACGATATAGTGGAATAAAAATGGGTTGAGTGCCCGACAACAAGTCAATACCAAAATCGACATCCCTATCGGGCGTCATGCCTGGAAGATCTGCTGGAAATACATCTGGAAAGTCTCTCACTATCATAATTGACTCAACGATAGGAGTATCAACACTGACATTTCTCACAAAGGATAGATAAGCATCACACCCCTTCTCAACCAGCCACTAAGCCTTTAGAAATGATACAACCCTGCTAGGAACATAATCCAATGCACCCCTCCACTGTAACCATGCAAAACCTAGCATAGCCAGCATCACAGTCTTGGCGTGACAATCTAGAATAGCATGATAGGGAAACAACCAGTCCATGCCCAAGATAGCATAACAACCAGTCCATGCCCAAGATAGCATAACAACCAGTCCATGCCCAAGATAACATCAAAGTCTACCATACTAAGCAACAATAAATCAACTATTGTCTCAAAATCACCAATAAGGACTAAACACAACCAGTACACACAGTCCACAATAATAGAATCTACCACAAGTGTGGACACAAAAATAGGAGAAATCAAGGAATTACGAGATATATCCAAATATGGAGCAAAGTAAGATGACGCATATGAATAAGTGGATTCCAGATCAAATATGACTAATGCATCTCTTGGAAAACCAGAACCATACCTGTAATGACTGCGTCTGAAGCAACTTCCTCTGTCCTACTCGGAAAAGCATAGAATCCAGCCTGGCCTCCTCCTTTAGGGCGACCTCTACCCGCCCGTACCCTTCCCAAGCTAGCGGTACAGGTGGAGCGGAAACCATGGCATGAGAAATCTGTGGACCTGACTGAATTTATGTAGCCTGAGTAGTCTGTGGAGGTGCAGACCTCCTGAGTCTGGGCAGTCTCTAACCACATGACGGTTATCACCACACTTAAAGAAATATCTCGATGGGTGTGGCTGCAGGACTGGATCGGTCCTGGTCGGCTAGATTGACCACTGAAGGCACCCCGTGCAGGAGGTGCACTAGAAAGTGGCTGAGCAAAGTGTGCAACCTGAGATCTCGGAATAACCAAAGCACCACGAGAAGTTGGAAGTGCTGAGGTAACTAGACGACTTATATAGCCCCTGCTATGACGGGTTGTAGCAGTAGCGTGACCACCACTAAATCCTCCAGTACCTCGAGGCCTCTTGGCCTCCCTGTCCTCTATCTCACGGCCCTGCATACCTTCCAATATCCATGCAATCTCTACCACCTGCTGATATGGGGTATCTGTCTCCAACTCTCGAGCCTTACTGAATGTAATACCATAACCGAGCCCCTCGATGAATCGACGGACTCGCTCTATGACTATAGAAATCGAGGTAGGTGCATGTTTGGACAAATTACTGAATCTGACTGCATACTCTGACACTCTCATAGTACCCTGGCGTAGCTGCTTAAACTTCACGCGTCATGCATCCCTCAGGGTTTGAGGAACAAACTCTATCAATAATAACTCTAAAAATCGAGTCCATATAAGTAAAGCTACATCAGCTAGGCTACCCTCCTCGTAAACCTACCACCACTGATACATTGTTCCAGACAGTTGGAATATAGTAAATGCAACCCCACTGATCTCAACAGTACCCATTGTGAGGAGAATACAATGGCACTCCTCTAGAAAATAATATGCATCCTCCGAAGCCAAACCACTGGAAGTAGGAGGGTGATACTTCTTGAACCTCTCAAGTATAAGATTATCCTACTCAGATGCTGTTGCACTAAGCGCGGGCAGCACCGGAACAATAGGATGTACTGGTATAACCTCTGGGACCTAATCAACCTGTACCCGCTGCTCTAGGGTACGTGCCGCGGGAGTCTGAGCTCCTCCCCCAGCCTGAGATATAGCTGGTGCATGTGGAATCAACCCTGCCTGAGCTAAGGTACTGATCATGCTCAATAACTATGCGAGGGTGTCCTGAAGTGCAGAAGTGGCAACATGCACCTCGGGTGCCTGCCCCTCAGCTGAAGCTATTAGTGCCTCCTCTGTTGCAGCCGGGGTAGGTGCTTTGGGTGTACGGTGCTTTGGGTGAACCACGTTCCCCTCCTTGCCCTCTGACCCGGCCTATCCTCTCGTAGCTCTAGTAAGGGGTGCGGGTGTCTGATCAGCGGATCCAACAGTGCGTGTCCTCGCTTTTTGTGAGAGAATAGAAAGTCAAAGATTTTGTTTTTGAAGTCAACCATGCACACAATAAGGAATCAAAGAAGTGAACTTTTCTTAACAGTTCCGTAGCCTTTCGAAGATAAGTACAGACGTCTCCGTATCGATCCGCAAGACTCTACTAAACCTTCTTATGACTCATAACACCTATGAACCTAGAGCACTGATACCAACTTGTCACGAACCCAATTTCCCTCTGTAGGATATCATGATGGCACCTAGTCTCTACGACTAGGTAAGCCTAACTTTTAAGATCAACTTGATAGAAAATAATTAACAAAGTACTAAAACAAGTCTAATAAACTGATAAAACCTTCAGAAATAGAATCTCAACAATACACTCCCCAAGACCGGTGGAACTGAGTCATATGCTCTACAGAGTGAACTAAAATATCTACTACATCACTGTCTGAATGAAAATAAAACATGAATAAAGATAAAGGAAGGTAACTCTGAGGCTTGCGGAGGTGGAGCAGGTATACCTTGAAGTCTCCCAAAAATAGCAACGCAAATCAACTCTAGCGTCCGACACGTGCAGACGTACCTGGATCTTCACAAAAGGACGTGCAGAAGTGTAGTATAAGTATACCACGACGGTAACCAATAAGTATCAAGCCTAATCTCGGTAGAGTAGTGATGATGCTAGGTCAAAACACCTAGTAGGATATAAATAATAAATACAAAAACATAATAAGGATAAATAATGAAAAGCGGAGAAATAACTGATACGAAACAAGTTAATAGCATGAACTAATACCGGAATTTTAAGCATGTAAATAACATAAAAAATCAATTAAAGAGAATCACAATGATAATGTACGGACATCAACAGATATAACACAAACGAACAAATCAACAAGAAGTATTCCCACTAAAACTCTTTGCAACATGAAATAAACAACAAGAATGACAATGTAGTACAGCCCCGTGTACAACAAGAATAACCACCGAGGTACCGCCTCGTGTATATATCAAGAATCACAATAAGGTACCGCCTCATATTCACAATTCACAATCTCAATCACAATATTTCCTTATACAACCGTGTGAGCCTTACATTTGAAATACACTTTGAAAACGATTTTCCCGAAATAGCTACACGCACTTTAGCCCACCTTATTACGCTGCGTGGCTTTACGCAGTTCCCCTACAAGCAACACGAACACAAGTCCCACATTATACCGCCACATGAATATTAACCCCAAGATTTATACCGCCGCATGCGCGTCAAAATCATATCACAATAACAACTCGCAGCCCATATATCACAACTTGTCAACAATCAACAATATTAATATTTCCACAACAATAGCCCATGGCTCCAACACAACGTGTACAAGAATATCAACAATAATAATGAATGTATAATGCTCAAAAAGAAAGATGTATCAACACTAAAGTTTTTTGTCTCAACGTGATAACGACTTGCACAACTTCATCACCACTTAGTCAACAATGAGAAAAACAATGTGTAACCACGAGTTAAATACACATAACTCACAATGGAAGATATAACATGACTTCAAATGAGAATAATCACAACTACACAGATATCTTGCAACAATGACTTCAAGTAATGATAATCAATAATGGAAGAGATAACATGTAACAATAAAAGGTGAAACAAGTTCAACTAAAGAATGAGAGCAATTTATCAAGTAGGATGTAGAACAAGTGTTAAACAAGTCAATTAAGGCATATAAGGATAGACTAACACAAATAAGAATAGATTGACTATGAGAATTTAGAACATGATATAGCATTTCCATTAAAGCATGGAAATAGTCTAAGTAGCCTAAACAGGTCAAATACCACGTACAACCCGTGCACCCACTCGTCACCTTGCGTACACGGCTTTCACATAGCACAAATGAATCAATCAATACCAATCCTAAGAGGTAGTTCCCCCATACCAAGTTAGGCAAGATACTTACCTCAACTAGGCCAATTCAACACTCAGTAATAGCTTTTCCCTTAAAATTCGCCTCCATATGGCTCAAACCTAACCAAAATCGACTTAATATCATCAAACAATGCAAGGGAAATCGATTACAATAGATAAAGCCATGATCTTTACACTTTTTGCAAAAGTTAAACAAAAGTCAACCAGGGGCTCGTCCGGTCTAAACCCTCGTCCAATTGTAGATTCTAACTACCCATGACCTCACAAGTTCATATATGTGATTAGTTTCAAAGTTCGAGTCCAAATGGACTCTCAAAACTCAAATTGTTATTTTTCAAAAGCTTGACAAAGTTTCACAAATTTTCACTTTGATTTTACATGATTTTGATGTTAAAATCTAAGATATATTGATGGAATATGATAAGAAATAGATTAGAATCACTTACCCAAAGCTTGTAGGTGAAAATCCCCTCTCCAAATCACCTCCTACCGAGTATAGGGTTAAAAAATGAGAGAATGTTTTCAAAAATCCTGTCTCCCAACCTTTTGTACCAGCTGCTGCTGTCGCATTTGTGACACAAGGTTCGCAGTTGCGAACCCTTGAAATTGCGGACCAGGTATCGCATTTGCGAACCCTAACAACCTCAATCATCATCGCATTTGTGATAAAAAGCTTCATAATTGCGAAGCTAGGAACCTCGCAAAAGCAAAAAAATGTTCGCAAATGCGAACTAAGGCAAAATCTGGCAGACTTCACAAATGCGAAGGGAAAGTCACAATTGTGACATCTGAGCCCCCACTGTCACCTTCGCAACTGCGATGCTGGTGCTCATAATTGCGGTACCTGAGCACCAACAACACCTGTAGGTTCAATTTCAATTCAAAACCTTCTGAAACTCATCCGAGCCCTAGGAGATCCTAACCACACATCCACAAAAGTCTAAAGACATCATACGAACTCGCTCGCGCAATCAAAACACAAAAATAACATCTAAAACTACGAATTGAACCCTAAAACGCATGAATTTCAAAGTAAAGTTGTAGAAATTCTAGAATTACAACTAAATGTCAGAATCTTATCAAATCAAGTCCAAATGGTACCGAATTTTGTAGATAAGTTCTAAATAGAATAACAGACCTATTCAGAGTCCCAAAATCAAATTCTGAGCTCGATGGCTAAAAGTCAAGCCAGGGTCAAACTTTTCAACTTTGAATTTCCAAATTTCGGCAAATCAACACAAATCAGCCTATAGACTTCCAAAATAAATTCCAGACATACACCCAAGTCCGAAATCAAAATTTGAAGCTATCGAAGCCATCAAAACACAATTCCAGTGTCGTTTTCACAGAAGTAAAGTTTGGTAAACATTTCTACTTAAAGCTTCTAAGTGAAGAATCAAAGGGCCCAAATCAACCCGAAAGCTTCTCGGAACGAAACTAACCGACCATGCAAGTCATAAAATCATAAACATACCTGTGTGAAGCATCAAGAGGTAAATGGGGTGTAGTTACACAAAATGACCGATCAGATTGTTATATTCTCCCCATCTTAAAACAAATGTTTGTCCTCGAACGTGCATAAGGACATACTTGAAGTGATGAATAGATGAGGATAACGACTCTGTATGTCATGCTCGGTCTCCTGGGTTGCCTCCTAGACTTGATGAACCCTCCATTGAACCTTCACTGAAGCAATGTTCTTTGATCTCAACTTTCGGACCTGTCAGCCAAAGATAGCACCCGGCTCCTCAACAAAAGTCAAATCCTCATCTAGTTGGACTGTGCTAAAGTCTAAAACATGAGACGGATCACTGTAATACTTCCGGAGCATAGAAACATGCAACATCGGATGAACTACAGATAAATTAGGTTGCAATGCAAGCTTGTAAGCCACCTGACCAATCTTCTCAAGGATCTCAAAAGGTTTGATATACCTAGGGCTCAGATTTCCCATATTTCCGAACCGCATCACACCCTTTATGAGTGAAACCCGGAGCAATACTCGCTCTTCAACCATGAATGCAATATCATGAACCGCATAACTCTTCTGTCTAGGTTGGGATGTACGAAGCCGATCCTGGATCAACTTGATTTTCTACAAGGCATCTCGAACCAAATCTGTGCCTAATAACTTAGCCTCTCACGGCTCAAACCACCCAACTGGAGAACGAAACAGTCTCCCATATAGGGCCTCATAAGGAGCCATCTGAATACTCGATTGGTAGCTATTATTGTAGGCAAACTCTGCAAGTGGTAAGAGATGATCCCAAGACCCCCCAAAATCCATGATGTAGGCACGAAGCATATCCTGCATATCTGAATGGTGCGCTCGGACTATCCGTCCGTCTGGGGGTGAAATGTTGTACTCAACTCTACCTGTGTGCCTAGCTTACGCTATATAGCTCTCCAGAAATGCAATGTGAACTGCGAACCCTGGTAAGAGATGATTGTTACTGGTACACCATGAAGTCGGACAATCTCGCGGATGTAAACCTGAGCTAGCTATTTTGAAGAATAGGTAGCCATTACCGGAATGAAATGAGCCGACTTGGTCAACCTGCCCACAATCACCCATACAAACAATAACGAAGTCCATGGTGACACGCTCCCATTTACACTCGGGAATCTCAAGTCGCAGAAGCAAACCACTTGGCCTCTGATGCTCATACTTGACCTGTTGAGAAATTAGGCATCGAGATACATACTCCACTATGTCTTTCTTCATTATCCTCCAACAATAGTGCTACCTCAATCCTGATCCATCTTAGCGGCACCCAGATGAATTAAGTACCATGAACTATGGGCCTCCTGAAGAATTCACTTACGCAACCCATCCACATTCTACATAAATAATAGGCATGCATCCGCAACACACACTCATCTCTGATAGAAACATCCTTGGCATCACCGTGCTGAACCGTGTCCTTGAGGACAAGTAAATTGGGGTCATCATACTGATGCTCTCTGATACGATCATATTGAGAAACCCGAGAAACTATTCTTGCAATAACTCGATTAGGCTCCGAAACATCTGGTCTAACAAACTAATTGACTAAGGCCTGAATATCCAATGCTAAAGTCTTCTCCACTACCGGTAGATATGCTAAACTACCCAAGCTCTTCGCCTTTTGACTCTAGGCATCGGCCACCACATTGGCCTTCCCGGGATGATATAAAATGGTGATTTCATAGTCCTTAAGACTCTCTAACCACCTCCTTTGCCGCAAGTTAAGATCCTTCTGTTTGAACAGATGTTGTAGATTCCGGTGATCGGTAAAGACCTCAAAAATGACACCATACAAATAATGTCACCAGATCTTCGATGCATGAACAATAACTGCCAACTCCAAGTCGTGGAATAGATAATTCTTCTTACGAGTCTTCAACTGCCGAGACACATAAGCAATCGCCCCACCATCTAGCACCAACACTCTGATAAGGCAAGCACGTGACGCATCACAATACACAATATAAGACCCCGAGCCCGTAGGTAATATCAACACTAGGGCTGTAGTCAAAACATTCTTGAGATTTTGAAAACCGGCCTCACACTCCTCGGACCATCTGAAAGGAGCACCTTTATGGATCAATCTGGCCATAGGTGCACCAATAGATGAGAAATTCCCTACGAAATGGTGATAATACCCGGCCAAACCAATGAAACTCCAAACCTCCGTAGCTGAAGATGTGTCACGCCCCGAAATCCCACTGTAGGGCCGTGATGGCGTCTAACGTTGAACCCGCTAGACAAGCCAACGTGTGTAGTTAAACTAGCATCATAACCTCATCCTAACAGAATAAACTAAATCAGTTCACAATTTAAACAGTGGAAATAAATACGGTCTTAAGCTAAGTAAAGACAATTACAATACATCGACGCAAAATTTCCCAAAACCTGGTGTCACTAACTCACGAACTGTCTAAGAGTGCTAAATACAAGTCTGAAAGTAAATACATGTCTGCCTCTGAAACTAAAGGAAAAACAAGACAGAATCAAAGACAAAGGGATGGAAAAGACGCCAAGGCCCACGAACGCCAACGGGTATACCTTGAAGCCTCTATAATGAGCTGGAAGACACTCCCACTAATGATGTCCTCCGGGTCTGGCTGCGTAATCTGCACAACATAAAGAAGTGCATGTGTAGCATCAGTACAACCGAACCCATGTACTGAGTACGTGCCTAACCTAACCTCGGCGAAGTAGTGACGATGCTAGAACCGGACTACCAAAAAAAAACCTGTGCAGTTCAATAAATATATATACATATATGCAACAGATAAGAAATATAGGAAAAACACAATGAATAAAGGAAGGGGAACATGCTGTGGGGAGATAACAGTTTCATATAAGAAATCTCAATAAGGAAAAGAACCACAAAGCCAACATATCAATAAGGACAGGAAATCACAAACTTGCACGACATCACCCTTCGTGCTTTTACTCTCGTCCTCACTATGCAATGTATAATGTAATCAATGTAAAACATGGAACGGCATCACCCTTCGTGCTTTTACTCTCTTTCCTCACAGTATAATCAATGAATATGGTACGGAATGGTACATCGTATGACACGACATCACCCTTCGTGCTTTACACTCTTTCCTCACAATAACAAACAATGCACGTCATCACCCTTCGTGCTTTAGCACTCTTCCTCACGCAAACAACAATCACAAACAAGGGCAAGGGAGTAAACAGAATAAAAATAGAAATCCCGGCAAGGGAAAAATAATAGAAATTTCAACATCCCAGCAAGGGAGACAATATCAAACAATGCACGACATCACCCTTCGTGCTTTACTATCGTTCTCACCAAGACAAGTGCACGACATCACCCTTCGTGCTTTACTCTCATACTCACCAAAACAAGTGCACGACATCACCCTTCGTGCTTTTACACTCTTCCTCACCCAAACAACAATCATAAACAATGGGCAAGGGAGTAAACATAATAGAAATAGAAATCCCGGCAAGGGAGCAATAATTAAACAATTAAATCCCGACATCAGTTACACAATTAAATCCCGGCAAGGGAACATCAATTACACAATTAAATCCCGGCAAGGGAACATCAATTACACAATTACATCCCGGCAAGGGTATATTTCAATAACTCTTTCTCTTTCTTTCACTTTCATTTCCATGATTTATTCTATCACTCGATCCAATGCTCCAAAGAATGTAATATCTCATATTTCTTCATTATTAACTTCAAAATTTGAGCCAATGCTCCAAAGATGTAATATCTCATATTTCTTCACTATTCGTTTCACAATTTGAGCCAATGATCCAAAGATGTAATATCTCATATTTCTTCACTATTCGTTTCACAATTTGAGCCAATGATCCAAAGATGTAATATCTCATATTTCTTCACTATTCGTTTCACAATTTGAGCCAATGATCCAAAGATGTAATATCTCATATTTCTTCACTATTCGTTTCACAATTTGAGCCAATGATCCAAAGATGTAATATCTCATATTTCTTCACTATTCGTTTCACAATTTGAGCCAATGCTCCCAATTAAGCATGGAAATTACCACAAAATCAGAATGTTCACAATATGAGGACTCACGGTCATGCTATACATTAATGTATAGATACTCGTCACCATGCCTATACATCATATTTGAAAATTAGCAAGTAGCAAATTATACTCAACTCCTATTCCCTCAAGATAAGGTTAGACCGAACACTTACCTCGGGTCCGAAGTATAACAATCAACCCTAAACCACACGTTTTCCACAAGTATCCGACTCCAAATGGCCCAAATCTATTCAAATAAATTTCATATTGTAAATAACATCTCATGCAACTGATTCTACTATTTAATTCGAGCTTACAACGCGAAATTAGGTAAAATGACCAAAATGCCCCTCAGGCCAGCATCTCGGAGTCGGGTAAATTTTAAATTTTCAGAACTCTCGTACTCTCACGAGTCTAGCCATATAAGAGTCTCTCAAATCGGAGGTCAATCACCCACTCAAATCCCAATTTTAGAAAAACCTAAGTTCTACCCCAAACACCCAATTTTCACCTATGGAAATCTTTGATTTTAAGTTGAAAACATGTTAAATGATGTTAATGATTGAAAGAATTGAGTAAAAACCAACTTACAAATGATTTGGAAGAATTCTTGTTCTTGGAAAAATCGCCTAAGTGTGTTTGAGTTTGAGAAAATATGAAAAATGGAGTCAGAATTCGGTTTAAGTGCACTGCAGGCCACTGGTTGGCATGGGAATTGCGGACTGGGGTTTGCAATTGTGAACACCCCTGACATGGTAATTGAGATATATAGTTCGCATTTGCAAACACTGAGCAAAAGGAGGGACTTCGCATTTGCGACCAGAAATGTCGCATTTGCGAAGGTCCCATACTCGCATTTGCGAACAACATGGTCACATTTGCGATCCCTGGCCAGCAAGGGCACCTTCGCATTTGCGATGAATAGCTCACATTTGCGAGCTCGCATTTGCGATGCTGGCTTAGCAAATGAGAAGCCTGCAGATCAGTTGCACCATCAAATTTCCAAGTTCAAAATGCAATCCGTGGCCTATCCAAAACTCACCCGAGCCCTCGGGGCTCCAAACCAAATATACACACTACCTCAAAAACATCCTATGAACTTATCCGTGCGATCAAATTGACAAAATAACATCATATTCATCGAATTAAGCCTCAAAATCCATGAATTCTATCAAATTTCATAAAATATCAAATTTTCCATTTTGAGTCCGAAACACGTCAAACGAAATCCGTTTTCAACCAAACTTTATAGAAAGGACTTAAACCATATACAAGACCTGTACCGGGCTCCAGAACCAAAATACGGGCATGATACCATCACTTTCTAATCAAATTTCATTTCCAATTTCCTTAAACATTTTAGAAAATAATTTTACTCAAAAATTCATTTCTCGGGCTTGGGGCCTCGAAATTCGATTCCGGGCATACGCCCAAGTTCCATATTTTCCGCCGTTTACCCAAAATGTTGACCAAAGTCAAATTTATTCATTTTATTATCAAATCTTAGCAATTTTCATAGAATTACATGTTTAAGCTGTCCAGCTACGCGTCCGGACTACGCACGCAAATCGAGGCAAATACAATAATGTTTTCAAGACCTCGAAAGTACGAGATGGGTAATAACATAGGTGATGACCCCTTTGGGTCGTCGCAAGATGGTCTGGCCTACTCTGAACTACTTCATCTTCTTTAGATCTATCTTGATCCTTTCACTCAACACCACATGACCCAAAAAAGCCACCGAATCAAGCCAGTCACACTTTGAGAATTTCGCATACAACTTCTCTTCTCCCAAGGTCTGGAGGACAATCCTTAGGTGCTGCTCATGATCTTTCCGGCTGCGGGAGTACACCAAGATGTCATCAATAAACACAATGATAAATGAGTCAAGATAAGGCTGAAATACACAATTCATTAGGTTCATAAGTGATGCTGGGGTGTTGGTCAGCGCAAATGACATCACAAGGATCTCGTAGTGACCATACTGAGTCTTAAAGAGAGTCTTCAAAATATTTGGATCCTGAATCTTTAGATGGTGATAACCTGATCGCAAATCAATCAGTGAGAACACTCTAGCACCCTGTAGCTAATCAAATAAGTCATCAATGCATGGCAATGGATACCTGTTCTTCACCGTAACCGTGTTTAACTGCCAATAATCCATACACATGCGCATATAACCATCCTTCTTATTAACAAACAAGACCGGAGCACCCCACGACGATACATTAGGCCGAATGAAACCCTTATCAAGAAACTCTTGGAACTGCTCCTTTAACTCCTTCAACTCTACTAGGGTCATATTATATGGTGGAAGAGAAATGGGCTGCGTGCACGAAAACAAGTCAATACCAAAATCGATATCCCTATCGGGCGTCATGCCCGGAAGATTCGCTGGAAATACATCTGAAAAATCTCTCACTATCGGAACAGACTCAACGATATAATTATTAGCACTGACTTCTCTCACAAAGTCTAGATAAGCATCACACTCCTTCTCAACCATCCACTGAGCCTTTAGAAATGATACAACTCTTCTAGGAACATAATCCAATGCACCCCTCCACTGTAATCGTGGAAAACCTAGCATAGCCAGTGTCACAGTCTTGGCGTGACAATCTAGAATAGCATGATAGGGCAAAAACCAATCCATGCCCAAGATAACATCAAAGTCTACCATACTAAGCAATAATAAATTAACTCTGGTCCCAAAACCACCAATAAAAACTAAACACGGCCGATACACATGGTCCACAATAATAGAATTTCCCACAGGCATGGACACATAAACAAAAGAACTCAAAAAATCAAGAGATATATCCAAATACGGAGAAATGTAATATGACACATATGATTAAGTGGATCTTGGATCAAATACGACTAATGCATCTCTATGGAAAATTAGAACCATACCTGTAGTGACTGCGTCTGAAGAAACTGCCTCCGTCCTACTTGGAAATCATAGAATCTTGCCTGGCCTCCCCCTCTAGGGCGACCTCTACTCGCCCCTCCCCTACCCCTTGCTGGCAGTGCAGGTGGAGCGGCAACTAGGGCAACAACCATGGCTTGAGAAGTCTGAGGAAATGACTGAATCTATGGAGCTTGAGTATTCTTTGGAGGTGCACCCCTCCTGAGTCTGGGAAGTGTCTAACCATATGACACGTATCACCACATTCAAAGAAAGCTCTCAGTGGGCATGGATGTTGGGATTGGCACATGCCTGGTGGGCTGGACTGACCGCTAAAGGCACCACGTGTAGGAGGCACACTAGAAAGTTGCAGAGCAAAGTGTGCAACCTGAGATCTCGGAATAACTGGACCACCACTAGAAGTTGGATGTGTTGAGTGAACAAGACGACTCACATATCCCTTGTTATGACGGGCTCTGCAGCGTGACCACCACTTAATCCTCTAGTACCTTGAGGCCTCTTGGCCTCCCTGTCCTCTCTTTCACGGCCCCGCATACTTTCCAATATCCGTGCAATCTATACCATATGCTAATATGGGGTATCTGTATCCATTTCTCGGGCCTTTCTAAATCTAATGCCATTGTTGAGCCGCTCTATGAATCGGCATAATTTCTCTCTAACTGTAGAAACCAAGGCAGGTGCATATCTGGACAAATTACTGAATATGACTACATATTCTGACAGTGTCATATTACCATGGCTCAACTACTCAAACTCCGCCGTCATGCATTCCTCAAGGGCTGAGGAACAAACTCTCTCAAGAACCACTCTAAAAACCGAGTCCATGTAAGTGAAGCTGCATTAGCTAGGCTACCCTCCTCGTAATCCCGTTACCACTGATATGCTTCTCCAGACAGTTTGAATGTAGTAAAATCAACTCCACTCGTATCCATAAAACCCATGTTGCGGAGAATACAATGACACTCCTCTAGAAAGACATGTGCATCTTCTAAAGCCAAACCACTGAAAGTAGGAGGGTGATACTTCTTAAACCTCTCAAGTGTAAGCTCCTCCTCCTCAGATGCTGCTGCCCTAATCGCGGGTTGAACCGGAACAACAAGTTGTACGGGCATAACCTTTGGGACCTGATCAACCTAGACCCGCTGATCTAGGGTACGGGCCGCGGGAGTCTGAGCTCCTCCCCCAACCTGAGAGATGGCTGGTGAAAGTGGAATCAACCCCGCCTGAGCTAAGGTATCGAACATGCTCAAGAACTGTGCGAGGGTCTCCTGAAGTGTAGGGGTGGCAACATGCGCCACGAGTGACTGCCCCCCAACTGGAGCTATGGCTCCTATATTGAAGATCGGGTAGGTGCTTTGGCTCCATCAATTGCGATACCTTAGCACCAGCAGCACCAGCTGGTTCAATTTCAATTCAAAGCCTTTCGAAACATGTCCGAAACTCATCCGAGCCCTCGGGGCTTCAAATCAAAACATCCACACAAGTCTAAAACCTTCATACAAACTCGTTCGGTCAAAACACAAAAATAACACCTAAAACTACGAATTGAACTCTAAGATGCATGAATTTCAAAGTAAAGTTCAAGAATTTCTATTACAATTAAACATCCGAGTCCTATCAAATCAACTCCAAATGGTATCAAATTTGGCAGACAAGTTATAAATAGCATAACAGACCTACTCCAAGTCCCAAAATCAAATTCCGAGCTATATAGGTAAAATACAACCTACGGTCAAACATTTTAACTTCAAATTGCAAAATTTTCGCAAATCAACACAATTCAACCTAAAAATTTCCATAGTATTTCTAATTAAATCTTCTAAGTCAAGAATCAAAGGGTCCAAATCAACCCGAAAGCTTCCCAGAATGAAACTAACCTATCCTGCTAGTCATAAAATCATAAACACACACGTGTGAAGCATAAAAAAGGAAATAGGCCGCAATTATACAAAACGACCGGTCAGGTCGTTAAACAATTAAATCATGCCACATCACCCCTTTACCACACTCACAATAGAAACACAATTCATCGAAGACGTCCATCCATTTGATCAACGACCCACATTTTACTTTGTATTTTATTTAATTTTAAAACACATCTCCTGATTTAATCCAAACCGTCAAAATTCAAAGATCCGACGACTATCATATTTTCTCATTTCAATTGTTTAACCTTGAATATCAAGGCCGTTGATCTAAACGGTCCATATTACATCCTCCATTTTAACCCATAGAGATTGGTGCTGTATCCCTCAAACCCTAATCATTTTCCCTATTGACCAACCGCCCCCTTTTCCCATTCCCCTCTCTATTATCTCAACCCAATGAACCAAATCACTCACAGACATTGCAGCAGTTCGTGCAAGGTCATGAATCACACAGAAAATAATCCCCTTTGTCTTCCCCAACCGCGATTCTCGCCGATTCCTTGCCGGTTTTATCACTTGAAATTGAAACTCCCAAATCTAAAACCCTATATTCAATGGTGCAATGTAATATCTTCAGATATCTCCTATGCTCTGTTAAATATATGGCATGCATGGTCATCTCTCAAGTGTTATCATCATTATTGGTCCAGAGGTTAAGCGTAGCGACCTCTGGACAATGAGGCTTTTATCCAGTGGATTTGCTTTCAACGGACAACTTCCCCACCTCAGGTAAAATATTATCACTGCTCTCACCTCTGTCTTCTCTGATTTCACCTGATTGTGCTCACATTATAAACTCTCCCTCACTCTCCACTATCGCTTAAATCTGTTGAATCTTAAGGCATTGAATGCCACAATAAGAAGGGGCTTTAATGCTCTCACTAAGAACAAGCAGAAATACGACCTAAACTATAGAAATAACATTAACTACACTTAAAGTTCTGAGTAGCAAGATCAAAGTTAGTGTTTCTTACAAGGTTTTGATTTCTTTCTGATTCCGAGCTTAAACTGATTGAAGTTTGAGTTTTTGATTCTAAAACGGTTAAGGAAAGACTCTCGTTTGGTTTGCTGCTCAAGAGAAGGTCAGTGAGCCTTGACCTCTATTCTTTTTCAGACCATCTAATCAAAATCATGCTTATTTTGTTGTTTTCTATTAACTAACTCTATTTATGATAAGTTGTAGTTAGTTGTCTCTATGTATTTGCCATTAGTTCATAATTAATTATCAAACTTCGAAGTTATATGCTTCTTTAAAATTCTGAAATCTAGACCATGTACTAATCGATTGTTCTCGTAATCTTAATGAATATGTCTTTGAGTAATCTATACATTACTAAGTTTCTGTGATTAACAAAGAACTTCAAATGATTCCAGGTACCTATCTTGACTTTATCCCTCCCTGATGTTCTACTGTGGCTCTCATGTATGCTATACTGATTTGTATTTTGAAATGATTCACTTGATATACTAACCTAAATGGATATGAATCTTTAATAATGAAGGCAAGACTGTCATCTTAGTTTGGATACATCAGCCTATGACATTTAAATTAATTTCTTCTTTCTAAAGTGTTTCTGTGACTCTGTAGCACTTAAATGATCAGTGTATATGATTTTTCCGCTGCTTTGATTCAATATGTGAGTCTTATTGTATAAATAAGGCCCTAAGGTAATTAGGCTGGTTTCTACTAAATCTCTATAGTAATCTTGTAACTATCCTGTCAGCTATTATTACCTTGGATCAAATTAGGTTAAGATTGTCGTCAAGCACCTGATTAAAAGATGAAGTTAGGATATTTGAACTATGTTAAGCTCTTTTAAGTATAGGTTAATACTTAACCTATATACCATATCCATGCCTCCTTAATAAAGATTTCATTGTCCTGGACTTCTATAAAATGATGTTGTTAGTCTAATTCCATAATGTTTGATACTTAACCATGTTGCTAATGTTGTGATCCTGCAAGAATGTCCTATGTATGTGTTTGAATACTAGTTTTTGGGATTTTATGCACTCATCTTGTTCTTGAACAAGTTTTGTTTGTCTTACATGCTCATCATGTCTGTGCCTCTAATATCATATAACTTTGTTAAGCTCTTATATGTTAACTATAATTTCCTTAGGCGAGATCCTATGATGCCAATTCCTTGTTTGAGTGTAAGACTGTATATTGACTTCTAATGTCCTTAGAAAGAATGAATGATTTCTTTGGAAACTATCTCACTGGTTTAAGTGTGGACCAATTTGTTTGCTTAAGTATCCCTGTCTTTAAGGATCCTGAAGTGGACTGTTAACCCCTATACTTAGTAAGAAATGAAGTGCTAATCTATGAGTAGACTTTCACTAAGTGTTACATGGCTAAGTATGTGATTGCAGTAAAGAATTCTCATAAGTATGAACCTACCAGTGAGACTGGTAAGGTTAATACACATATATCTTCTATACCCCTCAAACTACATGACCTGATTATTTTGAGTTCCTGTATTAGTATGTTCTCGTTACTTGTCTGCACCTGCAACTAATTTCTTTAAGTACTATTGAGCTTGTTAAAGGTATATGATAATGTACCACATATTTGTGAGTAATCTATGATCCCCTTGGTGTTATCTGTGTATTGTGAACAATTATCTACAAGAATTGTACATACCCTTGTGTCATTGTCACTGTTGTATTGGAATTCACATTGAGTGCCTCATTAGCATTTAAACATGTAGGTACGAGTAAGTGTGATTAGTTAAGGGTATTTAGGAGTAAAACTCAGTTTGTGGTTGAGATACTCTCCCTGACACAAGCACTACTTGGGGTCCCTCAGACCCTTGTGAACTTTGAAGTACCAGGGATCCAAAGGGTGTCTTGGCCATGAATGATATTTTACCTTAAGACTTTAATTATTGACATATTCTAATCTGTTTAGGTTTAATATTAAATGAAAGCAAACGCTTCAATGTAAATTACTTTACTCTGTTTGAATTTACATTAATTCCATTTGCATTACTAATTACTAATGCTTGTTATAATTTTGTCTTGGGTCTATATTGATGTTATTTTGTTTAAATATTTTCCTACAGCACTAGCCGCCTCTCAGGCTGGGGGAGGTGCCCAGACTCCTACCGCCCGCGTACCAGAGCAGCTAGCTCCACAGTTTCAGACTCCGGCACCTCAACCAGCCGAGTAGCTCGGCCCGATATTGCAGCACCGGTAGTAGAGGGAGCAACCATGTCAGCAGATGCTTTGTGGAGACTGGACAGGTTCACTAAGTTATTCACTGCTACTTTTACTGGTTCACCATCAGAGGACCCCCAGGATTATTTGGACATTTGCCATGAGGTTCTTCGGAACATGGGCATAGTGGAGTCCAACGGAGTTGACTTCGCTACTTTTCGGTTATCTGGCGTAGCCAAGAGTTGGTGGAGAGACTATTGCTTATCCAGACCAGCTGGATCTGCACCTTTGACTTGGACTCAGTTCTCGTAGGTATTTCTGGGGAAGTTCCTTCCCATTACTCAGAGAGAGGACCTTCGGAGGCAGTTTGAGTGTCTCCAGCAGGGATCCATGTCAGTCACTCAGTACGAGACCAGGTTCATCACTCTAGCCCAACATGCTCTTATGATACTTCCCACTGATCGGGAGAGGGTTTAGAGATTTATTGAGGGATTGGCCCAGCCTATCAGACTTCAGATGGATAGAGAGTCATGTACAGATATATTGTTCTAGGATGCGGCCAATGTGACCAGGAGGATTGAGATGATTTTGTCACAGGGAGGTGGTCAGGGGGCTGAAAAGAGGCCTTGCCATTTCGGTCGTTTCAGTGGAGCCTCATCTGGGGGCAGGGATTCTTCAGGCAGAGGTCATCCTCCCATACCTTTTCAGTCAGCTCTCTAGGTTTCCCATGGTACTTCAGGTGGTCGTGGTTCTCAGACGTACTATTCTGATCAGCAGCCTTACAGTGCGCCACCAGAACCTATCGGTGCACCGTCGCTTCAGAGTTTCCGAGGTAGTCATTCAGGTCGACAGGGCCAGTTCCAGAGTCAGCCGTCACATCAGCAGAAGCCTTGTTATACTTGCAGTGGTTTGGGGCACATTTCCAGGTTTTGCCCCTGAGGTTCTGGTGGGTCCAAGCATCAGGGTTCTCGTGCCATGGTATAGGCACCAGGTGTTCCACAGCCTGCCCAGCCAGCTAGAGGTGGGAGTAGAGGTGCTAGAGGTGGAGGTAGAGGTCATAAAGGAGGATCTCAGGCCGCCAGATGTTGAGGCCAGCCAGCAGCCGGCCGTCCCAGGGATGTGGTTTAGAGTGGTGGGGCCCAGCCTCGATGTTATGCTCTACGTATTCGTATGTGTCCTTTTATTTTGCACCATACCTGGTTATGCCTAGTGATCCACTGAGTGTTCCTATTTATGCATCTACACCGGTGGGTGATTCTATCGTGGTCGATCGAGTCCATCATTCTTGGTGATTGGGGGTCTTGAGACCCGTGTTGATTTGTTGCTTTTAGGTATGGTAGACTTTGATGTTATATTGAGGATGGACTGGTTATCCCCATATCATGCTATCTTGGATTGTCATGCCAAGACGGTGACCTTAGCCTTACCGGATTTGCCCCGTTTGGAGTAGAAGGGAACTCCTGGTCATTCTACCCGCAGTATTATTTTGTACGTGAAGGCTCGGCGTATGGTCGAGAAGGGGTGTTTAGCTTATTTGGCTCATGTGCGCGATTCCAGCATTGAGGTTCCCTCTATTGATTCGGTGCCCGTGGTTCGTGAGTTTCCTGAGGTCTTCCCTTTAGACCTGCCGGGGATGCCACCCGACAGGGACATTGATTTCTGCATTGATCTGTCTCTGGGCACCCAACCCATTTCTATTCTGCCATATCGCATGGCCCCGCAAGAGTTGAAAGAGTTGAAGGAACAATTGCAGGATTTGCTTGGGAAGGGTTTCATTAGGCCCAGCGTTTCTCCTTGGGGCGCTCCAGTGTTGTTTGTGAAGAAAAAGGATGGTTCGATGAGGATGTGCATTGATTATCGACAATTGAACAAGGTTACAATCAAGAATAAGTATCCACTACCGAGGATTGATGATTTGTTCGATCAACTTCAGGGTGCCAAGGTATTTTCAAAGATAGACTTGAGATCTGGCTACCATCAATTGAGGATTATGGCATCCGATGTCCCTAAGACAGTTTTCCGCACTCGGTACGGGCATTACGAGTTTTTAGTCATGTCGTTTGGGTTGACAAATGCCCCAACAGCTTTTATGCATTTGATGAACCGAGTGTTCATGACTTATTTGGACTCGTTCGTGATAGTCTTCATTGATGATATATTGATATACTCCCGCAGTTAGGAGGAGCACGAGCAGCATCTCAGAGTGGTTCTTCAAACTCTGAAGGATAGCCAGCTATATGCAAAGTTTTCGAAGTGTGAGTTCTGGTTGAGTTCAGTTGCATTCCTGGGTCATGTCGTATCAGCAGAGGGCATTCAGGTTGATTCTAAGAAGAGCGAGGCAATCAAGAATTGGCCTAGACCAGCATCAGCTACAGAGATTCGGAGTTTCTTGGGATTGGCAGGCTATTATCGTCGGTTCGTGGAGGGTTTCTCATCTATTGCAGCCCCGATGATCAGGTTGACCCAGAAGGGTGCCTAGTTCAGATGGTCGGACGAGTGTGAGGCGAGCTTTCAGAGGCTCAAGACAACTCTGACTACGACACCAGTATTGGTTTTGCCCATAGGTTCAGGGGCTTATACAGTCTATTGCGATGCTTCCCGTATTGGGCTTGGTGTAGTGTTGATGCAGGATGGCAAGGTCATTGCTTATGCTTCGAGGCAGTGAAAGATTCATGAGAAGAACTATCCAGTGCATGATTTGGAGTTGGTTGCCATTGTCCACGCATTGAAGATTTGGAGGCACTATCTGTATGGCGTGGCGTGTGAGGTGTTCACGGATCATAAGAGTCTTCAGTACTTGTTCAAGCAAAAGGAGTTGAATTTGAGTCAGAGAAGGTGGTTAGAGTTGTTGAAGGATTATTACATTACCATCTTATATCACCCGGGGAAGGCCAATGTGGTGGCCGATGCTTTGAGTAGGAAGTCAGCTAGCATAGGCACTCTTGCTTTTATTCCGGTCAGTCAGAGACTGCTTGCTTTGGATGTTCAGGCTTTGGCCAATCGATTTGTGAGGTTGGAAATTTCTGAGCCTAGTTGAGTGTTGGCTTGTACGGTCGCTCGTTCTTCATTATTGGAGCATATTCGTGATCGACAATTTGATGATCCCCATTTATATGTCCTTAGAGACACGGTGCAGCTCAGAGGCGCCAAGAAGGTGACCTTAGCTGATGATGGTGTTTTGAGATTGCAGGGGCGATTTTGTGTGCCCAATGTTGATGGAATTCGAGAGTTGATTTTAGAGGAGGCCCATAGTTCCCGATACTCTATTCATACGGGCGCTGCGAAGATGTATCATGATTTGCTTAAGTATGATCATCAGATGCCTGGTGGTTTATTTAAAAGGATTGAGCTTCCCGAGTTGAAGTGGGAGAGGATCACTATGGACTNGAGAGGTTAGTTGAGATCTATGTCCGGGAGATTGTTCGCCTTCATGGTGTGCCGGTATCTATCATTTCGGATCGGGGCGCGCATTTTACCTCGCGTTTCTGGAGAGAAGTTCAGCGAGAGTTAGGCACCCAGGTGGAGTTGAGCACAACATTTCATCCTCAGACGGATGGGCAGTCCAAGCAGACTATTCAGATATTGGAGTATATGCTCCGAGCTTGTGTTATTGACTTTGGAGGATCATGGGATCAGTTCTTGCCTTTAGAAGAGTTTGCCTACAACAACAACTACCAGTCGAGTATCCAGATGGATCCTTATGAGGCTTTATATGGTAGGCGGTGTCGATCTCCGATTGGATGGTTTGAGCCGGGAGAGGCTCGGTTGTTGGGTACATATTTGATTCAGGAGGCCTTGGACAAGGCCAGGATCATTCAGGATAGGCTTCGTACAGCTCAGTCCATGCAAAAGAGTTATGCAGATCGTAAGGTTCGAGATGTGGCTTTCATGGTTGGTGAGCGAGTATTGCTCCGAGTGTCGCCTATGAAGGGCGTGATGAGATTTGGGAAGAAGGGAAAGCTTAACCCTAGATTCATTGGTCCGTTTGAGATTCTTGATCGAGTAGGAGAGGTGGCTTATAGACTTGCATTGCCACCTAGCTTATCAGCCGTACATCCAGTTTTTCATGTGTCCATGCTTCGGAGGTATCACGGCGATCCAGCCCACGTGTTAGATTTCAGCACTGTCCAGTTGGACAAGGACTTATCCTATGAGGAGGAGCCGGTAGCTATTCTAGACCGGCAGGTTTGTCAATTGAGATCCAAGAGTTTCCCTTCTATTCGTTTTTAGTGGGGAGGTCAGCCTCCTGAGGCATCGACCTGGGAGTCCGAGTCCGATATGCGGAGCCGTTACCCTCATTTATTTCCCGACTCACGTACTTCCTTCTTCTGTCTGTTCGAGGACGAACGGTTGTTTTAGAGGTGGAGAATGTGACGAACCAAATGGGTCATCACCTATTTTATTACCCATTATGTACTTTCGAGGCCTTGACAACCTCATTTGTAGTTGCTTTGATTTGCGTGCACAGTCCGGGCATGTAGCCGGACAACTTAAATATGAAATTCTGTGAAAAATGCTAAGATTTGATAATAAAATGAATAAATTTGACTTCGGTCAACATTTTGGGTAAACGGACCCGGACCCGTGATTTGACGGTCCCGGAGGGTCCGCAGGAAAATATGGGACTTGGGCGTATGCCCAGAATCAAATTCCGAGGTCCCAAGCCTGAGAAATGAAATTTTGAGTAAAATTGTTTTCTGAAAATATTTATGGAAATTGAAAATGAAATCTGATTAGAAAGTGATGGTATCGGGCCCGTATTTTGGTTCCGGCGCCCGGTACAAGTCTTATATATGGTTTTAGCACTTTCCGTAAAGTTTGGTTGAATTGGATTTCGTTTGACGGGTTTCAGACTTAAAATGGAAAATTTGATATGAAATTTGATAGAATTCATGGATTTTGAGGCTTAATTCGATGTATATGATGTTGTTTTGGCGATTGGATCGCACAGACAAGTTTGTAGGATGTTATGTGAGTTATCTGTGAAATTTGGTATCATTCCGAGTTGTATATGTCCGTTCGGCACGTTGTTAGCGAGGTTTAGAAGATTTAAATTCCTAAGTTTAGTTCTTGAGGTTTGGGGTTGTGATTTCGAGTTTTAGTGTTGTTTTGAGTGTTCCGAAGGCTAGAGAGAGTCCGTAATATGATTTGGGACTCATTGGTATATTCGGAATAGGGCTCGGGTGGGCCCAGGTGCCTTCCGGGCACCTAACGAGGCAAAAAACCTGCAAAGCAAAGCTGCTGGTGCACCTGCTCTGGTGTGACCGCAGGTGCGTTTGCCCAACATTACAGGTGTGATCACCAATGGCCTGGCCAGTTATCACAGGTGCGGAGAATCTCTCTCAGGTGCGAGACCGCAGGTGCGGTCTCCACTTTGTAGGTGCGATCCCAGACCCCCCTAGCCCAATTCCGCAGGTGCGAGATTCTTCTCGCAAGTGTCAGATCGCAGGTGCGAGATCACTGTTCAGGCAATGAGTTTTAAATAACGGTTTTTAACCCATTTTTCTCATTTTCCATCTTCTTCCTTAGGCGATTTCCTCCATTTTTAAGAGCTTTCAACCAGGTCCTATAAGGTAAGTGAACTCTACCCGGAAATTTGTTTCATGCATTCATCCTAGCCTAATTAACTACATAAACTAGTGCAAAAATTCAAGAAATTGGGTAGTAACCTAGAACTTGTGATCACTTTAGAATTTTCTGTGAATTGGCCATGAAATCAAGTAAAAATTGTATATTTATGATCCTTAGGCTTTGGGTGAGTGTTCCCTTCAAGAATTTCAAGAATCCGAGCGAGCGGACCCAGGGTCGAATTTTGATAATTTTGGAAGAATGCTAGGAAATGGATAATTAGGCCATGTAATTGAATCATTGAATCCTTATTGATATACTTGAGTTGATTATGTCTAGATAATACCATTCCGAAGTCGAATTCTAAAGGAAAGGCGGTGATAGAGGGTTGATTGCTATATTTTGGACCCGAGATAAGTGTTTGGTCTAACCTTAGCTTGAGGGAATAGGAGTTGAGTATTATTTGCTATTTTCTAATTGTCAAATATGATGTATAGGCATGGTGACGAGTATCTATATATTGGTGTCTAGCATGACCGTGAGTGTCTATATTGTGAATATTTTGACTTTGTTGTAATTTCTATGCCTAATTGATGATTTCTATATGATGTAAAGGGCATGTGAAGGAATATGAGATATTACATTCCTTGGAGCATTGGCTCAAATTGTGAAACGAATAATGAAGAAATATGAGTAATTACATCTTTTGGAGCATTGGCTCAAATTGTAAAACGAATGATGAAGGAATATGAGATAATTACATCCTTTGGAGCATTGGCTCAAGTGACAGAGTAAATTATGAAAGGAAAGTGAAAGAAAGAGAAAGAGCTATTGAAATATACCCTTTCCGGGTCATCGTTGTATAGTTCCCTTGCCGGGATTTAATTGTTTGATTGATGTTCCCTTGCCGGAATTTAATGGTTTAATTGATGTTCCCTTACCGGGATTTAATTGTTTAATTGATGTACTCTTGCGGGGATTTAATTGTTTAGTTGATGTTCCCTTGCCGGGATTTCTATTTTTATTCTGTTTACTCCCTTGCCCTTGTTTGTGATTGCTGTTTGGGTGAGGAAGAGTGTTAAAGTACGAAGGGTGATGCCGTGCCATGTTTTATATTGATTATGCACGAGGGGACATTCCGTGCCATGTTTTATATTATTATGCATGACGGGACATTCCGTGCCATGTTTTATACTGATTATGCACGAGGGGACATTCCGTGCCATGTTTTATATTGATTATGCACGAGGGGACATTCCGTGCCATGTTTATATTGATTATGCACGAGGGGACATTCCCTGCCATGTTTTATATTATTATTATGCACGGGGGGACATGCCGTGCCGCATCTTTGCACTGTTTAATCTGTGTTGTCATTTCCCGTTATTATTTTCAGATATTTCAGACTGTTGTTTTCGTTTTTGTCATTTCAGTATTTTCTATCTCTTACCCCCAGAATGTTCTCCCCGTAATTTTATTCTCGTTTAGTTTCTACTATACTATTGAACTGCACAGGTACACTTTGTTGTCGTGTCTTAGCCTCGTCACTACCTCGCCGAGGTTAGGCTCGGCACTTACTCATTACATGGGGTCGGTTGTACTGATGCTACACCTACACTTCATTATGTTGTGCAGATTACACAGACAGACCCGGAGTACCTCATTAGTGGGAGTGTCTTCCAGCTTATCCTAGAGGCTTCAAGGTATACCCGCTGGCGTTCGTGGGCCTTGGCGTCTCTTCCATCCCTTGTCTTCACTTCTGTCTTGTTTTCCTCTAGTTCAGAGACAACCATGTATTTCCTTTCAGACTTCGTATTTAGCACTCTTACAGATAGTTCGTGAGTTTGTGACTCCAGGTTTTGGGAAAATTTACGCGATGTTGTATTATGTTGTCCTTATTTAGCTTGAAACCATATTTATGCTCCGCTGTTAAATTGTGAACCGTTTAGTTTATCCTATTAAATTGATGTTAATATGCTAGTTTATCTATACACGTTGGCTTGCCTAGCGGGTTCAACGTTAGATGCCATATTATCAGAGGCTCAGTGTAAAGAAGAGTGAAAAAATAACATTTTCATAAAATATAAGCCCCTCGAGCACAATATCACACACAATAAAGCCTCTCGGGAAAACCTATCAGTCACTCGTGACTCCACTATTAGTATCTCATGCTCTCACTTAACACTCGTACTCAGCAAG